>PVKN010009339.1:0-23895 GCA_004027915.1 Capromys pilorides
CTTAATGAACAGAGATAGTCTATGCTCTTAAATGTTCAAGATCCATTTTTTCTCTCACTTATAAAAATAAAACTTTCACTTGAATTCAAGAAGCAGGAGATTCAGGGCCGGCGAGATGGTTCAGTGGTCTGGAGCGCCTGCTTGGGAGGGCTCAGGCAACTGCGGGGACTGCAGTTCGATCCCCGGCACCACATGCTGCGCCAGCGCCACCACCGGGGCGGGCTGAGCCAGCCACAAAATGAATAAATAAAAGAAACAAACAAATACAACAAGCAAACAAATAAAATAAAAATAAAATTAATTAAAAAAAAAAAAAAAAAAAAAAAAAAAAAAAAAAAAAAAAAAAAAAAAAAAAAAAAAAAAAAAATAAATAAAAAAAAAAAAAAAAAAAAAAAGAAGCAGGAGATTCAGACTCAGCTCTGAATTATACCTACTGTTTGCTGATTCTTTTAGAAGGCTTTAGAAACCACAGCTTCCCACACAAAGTGTGGCTGCCCTCAAATAAGATTACATGAAATTAATTTAATTCTTATTCTGTTTAAGTGTACTTTCTGGGGTGGGGGTGGAGGTGGGGGAAACCCTAACAAATTCCTGGGGTAAGACTGGGCTTGTAACTTGGCACAGTGGTTCTCACACTGATAAGGAAAGCACCACTTTCAAAGTCTTTTAAGCACATGGTTCTTCCCCTTTTAAAAGCAAAGGTCAACTTCCCCTTTTCCTCCCATAGTAAACCATCTATGTACCATTTCAGAAGGCTCACGGGCCCTCTGAGGTCTACCCATAGTCCTAAGTTAAGAAATCAAGAATTAAAAGATGCAGATTTGATATTTTGGTAGAAGCACAAATTCAATTTGTGCTAATCTTATGGTCACTCACTGGTCATTAATCTGTCTCTGGGTATGCATAACGTGCTGTCCTAAAACATGTATTACTCACCCTGGGGAAGCCTCTGGGACAGACAACAATGTCAAAGGACATAAAGATGGACAAAAAATGATAGTGGCTGCTGATCTGGTGGGAGTAAGACAGCATAACCTGTTACTAAGAGCTCAAGTCACAGCTCTTCCAAAGACCTACTGTGTCACAGAACCTCAGCCTGTTCACTTGTAAAAATCCTCATAGTTCTTATGAGAACCACTGTTATAAAGGTCAAGTGATATAAAATGTATACAAAGTGTTCAAAACACTAGCTAGCGCATGGTGAGGTCCTTTAAATAAATAGCACTTACGACTCTGTTGCTGGTATTATCTGGCATCCTATCCTGAATCGAGAGACAGCAATCCTCTGAATATACACTGCAAATAATGGGCCACTTGAAAAAAGTCCACTTAATCCAGAAAAACATGAAATATGCTGTTCTTTGGAAGAATAGCTGATGTTCAGTTTGGTTTCAGAAAACGCTGTAAAGGTATCTTTGCATAGCCAGACTGAAGTATGGTGCATGGGTGACTGGGTAGGATGGCTGAGAAGAGACCTGGTGCATTAAGCAGATTCTGATTCCAAACAGGAGTAACAGGAAGCTGAGTGAAGAACCTGGACACATGTCTGCCTATCTTCCTGATAATCAATGCTTGGGGGCAGAGACTGTGCTTTTCAGTTACTGACCAAAAGAACCTGACATTTGCATGGATCTTTCACAATAGTAAGACACCTCTATACCTATCTTATTCCCAGTACAACTCTTAGAAATGGATAAAATAGGGATTATCAGCTCACTTGAGTATTAAGGAGGAACTAGGTAAATGACCTGTCCAAAGTCAAGAACCCTATGTTATATATATGGCAACGCCAGCACAAGGATGCAAATCTAGGGTAAGTGGAAGTTTCTTATCTATCTTTGAAGCAGGCTCTGTACTGCGCAGTTTTTGCTACAATAAAATCTATAAATATTTGTTGACATGCATGAACTAAAAGAAAGTACAATACCTCAACTTTCACATATTCACTGTTTGACAGATTTTCAACAAGTATTAATCTAAACTATTGCTCATTTTTCTCTATATCACGGGATTTTGCAGTACTGTACAGTATATAGATCTGTTAAAATTATGTAGGTTTACAAATTCAGAAAATGGTTAAGAACATTAGAAGTGTTTTTGAAAGTGGAAAAGGTTTATAAGAATGCGGAAGGGTTTATAAAGCCTTAAAATATATATAAGTAACAAAATAAATGTAACATTGCTATTTTGCTAAATTTTCACTTATCGCGGGGTTGTTTGCAATATAATCTCCACAATTGTGTACTCCAGATTCCAGGGAAGAGGAGCTCAGAAACAGGGAAGGCTGAAAGAGTCCCGGTGTCAGCTACTTCAAAAACTTCACTGTATTCCTCTTTAACTTTAATCCTATTGTCCTAACCTGCCCTGGGCAAAGCCAGGAGAAGAGCCAAGTCTGTGGGACCCTCAGAGCCTGTGCTCTCAACCACTTGAAAGTTAACATTTTATTTAATTTCTGAATGTTTTTATTGGTTTAAATAGATAATTTGAACTCCTTCAAAGATCATGAAATAGAATGAGTCATTCTAATCCTATTCTCAGAGTAATTTTCTAAAATACCAAAAGAAAATTAGCAGCTGAGGCCCCACCAGATAAAGACCAAAGAAGGCAGAGGGAAAAAAAAAAGGCAGGAACAAGGGCTAGGGAGACAGCTCAGCTGTCTAGGCGTCTGCCTGGCAACGGCAAGGACCCAGGTTTGATCCCCGGTACTGCATGCCATTCTGGCCTTAGAACTCCAGGCACACCGTGCTGGCCAACTGGCAACTGAAACGAGGCATGGTGGCACACGCCTGTAATTCCAGCACTGGCAAGGCTGAGATAGAAGGATCACTGAATCTGAGTTGCATAGCGAGAGCCTGTACCAAATAAATATATAGAAAAAAAAAAATTAAAACATGTTAAAGCATAATAACGATAAGCATTGAATTCAGAGTCGGCCTCTTCTAGGATCTAAGCCCAGCTCAATCACTTACTAACACTCCTCAAGAATTTACTGGGCCGGCGAGATGGTTCAGTGGTCTAAAGCGCCTGCTTAGGAAAGCTCAGGCAACTGCAGGGACTGCGGTTCGATCCCCGGCACCACATGCTGCGCCAGCCCCACCACCAGGGCAGGCTGAGCCAGCCACAAAATAAGTAGATAAAGAAACAAACAAACACAACAAGCAAACAAATAAATAAAAATAAAAAAAATAAAAATTTAAAAAAAAAAAAAAAATTTACTAACTTTCTCCAAGCCTCAGCATATGCATCTATTACAGGACTTCGTTAGGGCTTGTTATCTAGATGCCCTCCCCAATCTCATGCACTTATATATGGGACTTTTTGGAACTGGATGGATCTAGGGTGTGTGATGTTGGGATTTAGAATAGTGGCACTAAATTACGGCTCCTGACTGAAAACAGCAGAATTCTGGGTGTGGCTGAATTCTTTTACTAAAGACAGAAACCCAAGCCTCAATGTGTAAGACATCACCCAAAAGGTCTGCAGCCTAGATGAGATCAAAGAGAAAGGGTCCCTGCTAGTGTCTTCCTGCCCGCTCTGCCACAGACTGTTTCTTCTCTGGATTGACCCCCTTCCATGCCAACCTGCCTTGGAGCAGGCAACTATGGACTGAAACCTCTACGAACTGGGAACTAAAATAAACCTTTCCTCCTTTAACTTTGGGTGTCAGGTATTTTGTTTCAGCAATGAAAAAGTAACTCAGACCTTATGTGGTCTCACTATGACCATTAAGTCACTTTCTGAGGGTGCTATGTCTGTGAACACATCAGGAAACAAGACTGATGAACTCTCTGCCCTCCTATTATCCTCAGAGAATTTATAATTTTATTTATGTATATTTATTTATTTAGTATTTTGGGGGAAGGGTCTACAGGGTCTTCAGGGTGTCACTATTAGATTGGATTCATAGTGATCTGCCTGTTTACAGCCTCCCAAGAGCTGGGATTACAGGCACTTACCACCATGCCCAGTCTCAACTGCCGTCTCAGTACACTCTGGGGACAGGGCCAGCATGGCAGGCCCAGGGATCAAACTCCTGGCCCCTGTGCCTGCTTGCAGGCACTTTAATCTGCTATAATTATAAAACATATTAACTATAAAAATAATCTGAACTGAGAATCAAATTAAAATTAGTATTACTTTTAGTTTATGAATAAAAAATATCCCCAAAGAGCAAAGTATTTCTGGATGCCAAAGGCTTTTTTAATATTTCTTCAATAGCAACTGTTTAAGATTACACTGATTTGCCGGATGTGGTGGCACATGCCTGTAATCCCAGCACTTGGGAGGCTGAGGCAGGAGGATCAGTGTGAGCTCAAGACCAGCCTGGGCTACAAAAAGTGAGCTCAAGGCCAGCCTGAACTGCATAGCGAGACCTTGTCTCAAAAAAGACAAAACAAAAAACAAACAAAAAAAGATTACACTGATTTGCAATCACAAGATTACAAGATAACTAGTAATTGGTTTTATAGTATCTTTTCTTCTAGGTGGCCTGAGGTCCAGCAAACTCACTCTGTGTTTGAAAAAACAAATTCCAAGGAAGCAATGGTTGAAAAGCTAGTTTTTCTAAAACAGGACCCTACAGCAAAATAGTGGAACATTCAGGTTTGACCTAAGCTTTGAGCCATATCTTACAGCACAATTCCTGTTTCTTCTGAATACTAGCCTCACTGAACTTGCTCTCAAGTCTGTACATGGACATTAAGGAAGAGCTTCTATTATTTCTTGAATTCAAATTAAAAAGACCTAGGATCCCCTCCCTCCTCCTTTGTTTTGTTGAGACAGGATTTCTCTATGTAGAGGAGGCTAGTTTTAAGCTTAGGATGTAGCCCAAGATAGCCTTGAAGTCTCACTGTGTAGAATATGTTAAAGTGAAATTAAATATTGTATCAGCACTGGACATATTTTTTTTCTTTCAGATAACAGATCCATTCAGGTCACTGATAGCTAAGTGAGTCTTGATGTAAAGTTTTAGATTAAGAACAGAGGATCTGCTGGGCATAGTGGCACGTCTCTAATTCCAGCACTTGATGGAGGATCCCTGTGAGTTCAAGACCAGCCTAGACTACAAAGTGAACTCAAGGCCAGCCCAAACTGCATTGTGAGACCCTGTCTTCACGAAGTGGGGAGAACAGGGGATCTAACTCCTCAAGAAATAAACTCAATTCCACAATAAGCTCAATTTATGGAGAAAGTAAGAGAAGGGGAGATATAACAAGCCAGGGAGCCTGCTGTGCCGGCCCTGCTCTCGGGAGCGCTGAGCCAGTGATGGAGGCTGGTGTGATGCTGTGAGCCTGTTAATCCCAGCACTTGGGAGGCAGGAAACAGGAGGATCACTATGAGTCAGAGCCGCAATAGTGACACCTTACACTAAAGAAAATAAATAAGTAAAATAAAATAAAAATACCAGGGGAAAGACATAAAGACAAATAAGGACAGCCATAGAGAAAGACTGAGAGAAAAAAAAGGAGATTCAGCAGGCATCCGGACTATAAACCTTTTGAGCGAGACACCCACCCTGTGGTCATTTCAGATACTACCACAAGAAGTCTAATTTTTATGTTTGCAGTAGAAGGCAGCAGAATGGAATAGAAAGGATTGAAAATGGGGAGTCACAAGGCATGAGTTCTACTGAGATTTGTGTCAGTTCTACCAGTACCACTTGGATAAGTCACTTATTTCCAGGAGCCTCAGTTCCCACACTTATTAAGGTCTCCTGAAGGCAAGTAACACAAGGAAGAAATGAAGAGTGTTGCATGAATGATACAAACATTTGAAATTTCAACACTATCATGATGTTAAAATACATCAATGACACCAAAAGAAACTTTGTTTCCAAGATATTTCTAGGCAAGTGAGACAAAGTATTCCCAATATCCACCTCAACTAGGAAACTGCAACCAAGTAAATCAAGGTATAATTTAAAAATGGAATAGAGTACAAATGAGTTGCAAAGTCCAAGTTTTCTTTGTGAATCCTACACCAAAAATTAAAAACTAGTCTGAAAAGCACTACAGGCTGCTACTGTAGACACTGAATGAGGTGGCAGCAGACCCATGTAGCAGCTAGAGGAACAGCACAAGGAAGAGCAATCAGTGCACAGCCCAAGGGGGAGACAAGCTACCCATCTTGGAAAAACAAAGTCAGGGGGACATGAGGTGGAAAATCCAAGGGAAAATAAAATAGGAAATGAAATCAGAGAGGTTGCCAAGGCCAGACTTTATGGATCACATACATGGTGCTTTTAGTTCTACTGCGAGACAAGCCAATAGTTTTAAAACAAAGAAAAGATAAAATAGAAGAGCCGGGGGGAGGCCACTGTGAAAACAGGAAATGGTGGTGTGTGACAAAAGATGAGCCAAGCATGACAGTAAGGTTTCTGGCCTATGCAACCATGTACCACTGAGATGGGGGACAATGCAAAAGGAGGGGAAGAAATGAAGGACTAAAGGACTAAAGGACCAAAGGACTAAAGGACTAAAGGAGCTGACATGCCTGTGTGTGAATCAGGTTTGAGGTGGCAAGAGCGATTGTGCTTGAGAAAACGGAAGAAATTAATATTCATTAATTCTCGGGACTGTACTCAGTTCCAAATACTACATTTAAAGTACGAGGCATATGATTCTGTAGTTAATACTCACAAATAAAAGCACTTACAGTAATGCCTCAGCTCACAACCTTGATGCTCTCCATGATCCTGGTCACAAGCTGAATTGGATGAGAAATGAATCAAACTCCATGATTAGGTTCAATGTTGACCTTATAGGGAAATTTGACTCAGTTCTGGTCCAGTATGGTCTGTGACAAGAACCATGGACAGAACTGAGTCCATGAACTAAGGTGCTCTTGTAATCAGAACCTGCCGCATAGTAAACTATTACTAATCTGTAGGTAAAATACCTGTGAAGTATGTAGCATTTTAATCTGCATGGAAACTTTAATGATTATTTTAATTTCTGGAAGTTCTCTTTCCTTGTTTTCAAATTCACAGTCATTTTATTATTTCTATTGTTCCCCAGGATAATAGAGCTTTGTAGTCTTTTAACAGACTAGAAAGCCAATCTAAGGACCTAGCTTTACGCAGAGATCTCAGTTATAGCTGCCTAAGGGTCCAAAGTCCCATCTACTACACAATATGAACCTTAACATCCTAATAACTACATACTAGTCCAAGTTTCCTTGGGATTCTGCTGTATTAATTTATACATATTAGCTTTGAGCTACCTTCAGGAACCCATACCTCTCTCTATTTCAACACAATTACATCTATGTATTTGAACATTTCTTGGGGTAGATTTTATTTAGCTTCTATGTGTTAAAAGAGAGGTTATCTAAATTAAAAACTCAGTTTGACCCTTAACCAGAACCCGAAGTCCAATAGTATTTTATACATAAGGAAATGCAGCCCTAAACAGGCGAGAAGTGACTGAAATCACACTTCTCAATCCAAGTCCCTATGCTATTTTATAGATAGTGAAATTTACCTTCCTGCTGATCCTAGCTCTACTCGAGTCATATAAAGTGAACACAGGCTCTGATGTACAGTACACGAGTCTCACTACAGCTATTTATTCTGTTCTATTGCCTCTACCCTGAAATCTGAGACTAAAGCCCTTTACTTTTTCTTTAAATATGAAACTATATTAAAACATAAGCCAAGGAGATAATGTATCTTTTTCACCTTAAAAGACTTGAATAAGTCATAAACACCATATGAAGTGATAAAACTGAGTGGGTTTTCTCCATATATCAGCTTCATTTTAGGGAATTTCTAACTATAACAACAAATGCTGAAAGTTAAAAAGAAAAAACAAATCATGAAATCTGAGTTTTGCAACTAACTCGTTGTATGTCTGAATGTCTAAGAGCCTATATAGCCTCTGTAAGTTTTGGTTTGTTTTCAAAAGTAATTAGTGTATCTTTTCTAGATTCCAGCAGAGAGGGGGCAACAGATACAATGCATGGCCATCCCTCAGCATTCATAGGGCTTTGGCTACAGGACTTCACTCAGCTACCAAAATTTGAGGATGTTTAAGTTCCCTATTTAAAGTGGTCTATAATTTCCATATAACCTATACACATCTCCCACATACTTTAAATCATCTCTAGATTACTGGCAATCCTAATACAATGTAAATACTTATACTGTGTTGTACAGAAAGTAAGACAAAATCTATACAAGTTCAGTACGGATGTAATTTTTGAATGAAAATTTTCAATCTTTAGTTGGTTGAATTTATAGATGCAGGACCGCAGATACAAAGAATGACTATAAATCAAAATATTTTGGAAAGATAAAGACAAGAGTTATATGGCACAAAGTGAAATATTATCAACATTACTAATAGGCTGTATATCCCTAATCCAAAATTCCAAAACCTGAAATATTGGAAGCTTTTTGATCACCAACGTGACACCACAAATGGAAAATTCCACAACTGATCTCAGATAATATATCAGAGTCCAAATGCAAGCACAATACGTACTGTATGAAATAACTTTGAAGCCCCAAAGTATGTATGGAACAGAAATGAATTCTAGGTTTAGACTTGGGTCCTATCCCCAAGACATTTCATTATGGATAAGTGAATACTCCAAGATTAAAACAAACAGACAAACAAAAATCCTGAAATTTCAAACACTTCTAGCAACAAGTGTTTGGGTAAGGGATGTTCAAATTATTTTATTATTTACATATCATAAATATTACTAGTTTCATAAGGAAAAGTAAAACATCAACTAAACAAAAAAATTAGCAGAGCCAGGAAGAACAAATCTTAAGTAATGAAAAAATTATGGTACCTTCATGTTGCAGGCTAATTCCATTAATTTTTTTGCGTTTTCTTCTGAGCGGTATCTCTTAGGAAGCTGAACCCTGAAGAATTTCAAGGCACCTTCAAAGTCTGTCACTAGCAGGTCATCCTTGGAAGTCTTGAAGAAAGTAAGAAAACATAACCAAACAGAGAAAAAAACTTTTCTATGAAGGTGTACAAGTGTAATCCCAGCACCTGAATCCCCAGAAGATACTGCAGTCTTTCTCAGAAGCCACCTGCACACACTATCAGGAAACGCTAGAACACAGTGGCTACTCAGGATGAGAGGGACACTAGCACACTGCTCAAGCTGCACAGGCAAGGCCAGGTAACTCAGCCTATGAACAAATGCATACCTTTAACAATCCCAGGGCGACATTAAAAATAACACTTATTCCCTGAAAGAGAAAAGAAATACAACATTTTCAGTGTTCATAACTGGGCTATAGATTGTTTTCAGAATATCCCACAAATTTTTTACAGGAAGATGAAACTTTAAGTATTCAAATAGGTATGTTGGAATTATCTTATAAAATAAAAAATTGAGGATCATCACTGACAAGCCATTCACCATGTTCCTGCCATCTTGAACCACCTGTGGCATAGGCATGACTGTCCTACCATTGTACTGATGGTACAAATGGATCTAATCATTTTTATTGGTCCTTTTACTAATAAGGTTAATAAAAAGTCACCCGATGGGACAGCCATGCATTTATCAGTGGTTCAAGTCACCCAGCAACAAGACATACAAAATAGTGACCTGTCGTGAATGTGTTAGAGCAGACGGCATCTCCAACTTTCCTCAGAGACCAGCTTTTATAGCCTCATCCTCATGTTCAGCAGGAAAGAATATTTTTCCATAGTCCATGAATTGAAATCTTTACAAAGTTTATCAGTGCCACAGAATTGTGATCAATGAGGAAACAATTTCTAATTGAATTTTCCTGTATATTTTGCTATTCCAATCCCACTATAGCAATTCCATGAAGTCTAACTTCCAAAACAAAATCTGCTCAGGGCTCCCTCCGATCTGCCATTTCTTACCAATCTGGGATAATGGGAACAAGAAATAGATAAGGGGAGGCATTAACATCTGTGATCAAGTTAAATTGTCTTAAGTTTCTAGGCCTCAGTTTCTATAACCAATATCCTAACACTTCCCTGAGATAATTAGTTGAAAAGTTTGTGTAAATTACACAGCATGCCACCTGGCCCATAGTAACTACTTAGCCAATAGCTGTTTATAATAGGGAAATACTACACACAATTTAAAGGTTTGAGATTAGAAAATGGTTACATAACTTACGGCGCATCCAAATAATGGGTATTGGCAGCAAGTAAGAATAATGGTATATTGATAATGTTTATTTCCCAAAATGTATCTTAGAATATTTCAGGTAAGATAGTAGACACAGACATGCTTTATGGACTTTTTTTTTTTTGTATCTAGTACATGGTCCATAGGGTTTACAGGGTCTCATTACACAGATCGGACTTGTAGTGATCCTTCCTGGTTTTCAGCCTCCCAAGTGCTGAGATTACAGGTGCACTCGCCACCATGCCCAGTCTCAATTGCCATCACAGCACACCCTGTGGAGTGGGGCTGGTATGGCAGGCTGGGGATGGAACCCCTGGCCCTGTGTCTGCCTAAGCAGGTGCCTAAGCAGGTGCTTTAACGTGCTGAGCTATCTGGCTGGCCCAACTTTATGGATTTTTATATGCTAAATATGACATGAAAAATAGCATAGATGTATATCATTATTTTTGCTTATATTTCTAGAGTTTCTTTAAATAACATTATTTTTATAACTAGCTTTTTTTTTGTATTTTAGGGAAGGGTCTACAGGGTGTTCAGTGTCTCACTATTAGACTGGACTCATAGTGATCCACCTGTTTATAGCCTCCCAAGAGCTGGGATTACAGGCGAGCATCACCATGCCCAGTCTCAACTGCTGTCTCAGTATGCCCCAGGGGCGGGGCTGGCACAGCCGGCCTGAGGGTCAAACCCCTGGCCCCTGCACCTGCTTGCAGGCACTTTTCCAAATCTTTTTTTTTTTTTTTTAAATCACATATACCCTTTGAAGCTCAAAACCATGTTATTTCTGCTATCTTTACTTTATTAGTAAGTCCTAGTTTTTAGAGAATTTTAGCTAAACCCTGGAAATGCTGGAACTTAATGAAGGTCTCTTTTATTTTTATTTTTGGAGATGGTTTCATTTTGAGTGCAGGCTGGCTTTGAGATCTAGATGATTCTCTTCAGCCTTCCAAGCGCTGGGATAACAGGTGTATGCAACCATGCCCAACTGACAATCTCTCTTAAAAGACAGCCTTTTTGTACCTACCCTAACCCCAACCTCCCTGCTCTGAACACAGCCATGGGGCTGGGGCTCTACTCCACTAAATGAGAAGACCACGCTCTGGGCCAAGTAGGCTACTGTCAATTTTCTACATTCTTTTACATGAGAAAGAAAATTCTTTTATTTAGTCACTGCTACCTTGGGTTCCTTCATTAAATACAATCAAACCTAATACTAATACATGTTTAATGTGTTTCATAACAGAGAACACCTTTAATAAATGTGTTCAATGGCATTAGCCCAAGCAAGAGTCACTTCAGTCTGGATTTTCCACCACTAAAATACATTAACTGAGAAGGATGAAATATTTTGACAGGTGACACAGAAAGTATGCTACAGACAAAAGCCAAAGTGCTGAGGCCTCTGATACATACCTCACTTAAAAGCAGGTCGATGATATGGAAGACCATATAGAGAGGGAATTTTGCAGTGAAAAGTGTAAGAAACCACTGGGATGCATACATGTGTGCTTCAAGGCTGATATCCAGGAAGTGGTTGTACAGGTCAGGAATGTATTCCTGAAATAGTAAACTAATTAGTTCTGGGCACATATGTAACTATCTTATTCCCTCTCAAGAGGCCCATAAATCTGCTAGGAACAGACCAAAAATAGCCACATAGTTGTGTTTCTCTAAAAATCTCTCCAGTGCTTAGAAGAATATTTATCATCTGGCATTAACCTAGCACTCAGCTCTCTTTTCCAGACCATAAAGTAGCTCTAAAGAGGAATCCCCAAAATGGTGACAAGTATTTGGAAAGGTAGGTTTTCTTCCTGAATTATGAAATATCTGTTTCACTTTTGTTGGAAGGTTTCTAACCAATCATCTTTAGAGCCCTGGTGAGCATTTTTTGACTGAATTTGCAGTGGAAACATTCCTATGAAGTCATCTGTTCTTTCTGGTGTTTAAGAGACTGAAAATTCAGCTCATACTTTTCAGGTTCACTGTATTAACTTGGGCATCCTTGATTACATTATAAGAAATAGTAAAACTAAAAGCAGTTCTTAACTATGGACACTACTACGTCCTTCATCTAGCTCTCCTTAATCCTATGCTTTCTCTACAACATAAACTGGTTTCTCTTTTTACCTGCATGAGCCGTTCCAACTGATAAAATTTGCAATGCAAATCTTCAAAATTTTGCTTGAAAAGTTCCCTGAGACCATAATCAAACATGATCTTGACCAGAACACTGAATGCCTGTTCTTCGGGCATCTGCAACAGGTAGGGGGTAGGGTGAGGTGTCATAAAATATATCCGTAAATTTTCTAACGCACATTAAATTCATTCTTCAATTATCTTACAAGGAAGAGTAGTGATATGCAGAAACTCAGATCTCAAGTTTTGTTGTAGAAACATGTTTAACGCCCCATTCTAGTCCTCAGCTGGGACAACTGTAACATGGATCAGGTGAAGGCTGGTGACAGGACTTCATGGGACAGTGAAGTCCATGGTGGGAGGTGACAATAGGCTTTGCAGGGACAACAGGATCTGAGAGGAACTGGAAAAGACTGATACACTAAGTTTAATCTTTCCTAAATTATGACACTTTTGTTTAATCAGTTTCCCTCTCTTAGGTGGTATCTTAGTCTACTAAAGTTGTTTTTCTTCTCTATTACTGTTAAAAAAAATATAGCTTGTAGTCAGGTATGAAGCCACCCTAAGGTACATAATAAATCCAATGCTAGCTTGCAGTGTATAGAAAGATGCTATCTTAAAAAAAAAAAAAAACCTGTTATAGAAGAACTTCATATATTCTAATGCTTTCTAATATTTAAAGTATAACAGTAATGCTTACAGTGATGCTAAAAGTGCTACAAAAACCCTATGTCACTTCTATTTACAAATACTGCCCATTTGAAACAGTATCTACATCTTTATTTTTTTTTTTTTTTATGGCCGGCTCAGCCTGCCCTGGGGGGTGGGGCTGGCGCAGCATGTGGTGCTGAGGATCGAACCATGGTTCTGAGGTTGCCTAAGCTTTCGTAAGCAGGCACTTTAGACCACTGAACCATCTTGCAGGCCACCAGTATGTACATGTTTCATAGCTTTATGGAAAAATCTTTTCCCGAGAATCTGACAAGATGCCTAGTTTTTAAAATAGAAGAAAAGAAACGATAATGTTATTCTAGGCTGCGTGTGACTGCAGCAAGCCTTTCAATAAAATCAAGACAGTAGGCAGGATTCTGTAGAGCAGGATGAGGGAGGCAGGCTGAGCACAGTCACTGAGAGTAAAACAGGGTCAAAATGCAAATCAGATTAAACAATAGGTGAGAAACAACAGAACACATCGTTGATGGAAAGATTCCTACTTGGGGCAAAGGACAGATTCTCCTGAGGTCTTTGGCATGGAAGGCAACTTCACCTCTCCAAGTGTTTCTGAAACAAGGTAGCTCATCTCCCCTCACAATGAACCACACAATGCCACTGCAGTGGAGTTTAAAACAAGACCCTGAGGATTGGAAAAAATGTTCTCCAAGGGTTATGACACACAAATGCTGATGAACATAGGACTGAGTTTGAGAAAAAGATGAAACACACAGGATTGTGAGACTGAAAAAACCTAAGACAAACATGTTAAAAATGATCTTAGCAGTATCACAGCTTTAACCTATTTTTACATGATTAAAATACCACCCAGCTGGTTTCACAGTTAAGATTTTTGTTTTACCTGTATTTCAGCCTACACAAAATGACTTAAAACCTTTTAAAGGCTTCTCTCTGTGGACTCTCCAACCTGGCTTCATGACCCTAGCTGGCCCATTTCTTAGCTCCTCCTCACAGGATGTTCCAGTGACACTGTCCTGCTTCTGCACTCCAGGGCTCCCACACAGCATGCTACCCCCTTTGCTAGTAATGGTCTGCTGTCACTAGCATGCTTTTACGATGGTTTTGGTTTTTTTATAACCAAAGAAAAGGAAACAAATCATTAGTGTATCACAGTTAAAAAACAGGCTTTAGAAGGACACACCCAAGTAGACAATGAGTGGGAGGGCATGTGAACTGTGTCAGATGTTAGTGAACCAATGAAGACTTCTTTTGCAGGTGATCATGATAATATGATTATACTGCAGAATATGTCCGCCCTGATAAGAAACAAGTGCGGGTACTTAGGAATAACATATCTTGATATTTTTAATTTTCTTTCAAAATATAATTTCAAGGGGCCGGCGAGATGGTTCAGTGGTCTAAAGCGTCTGCTTAGGAGGGCTCAGGCAACTGCGGGGACTGCAGTTCGATCCCCGGCACCACATGCTGCGCCAGCGCCACCACCAGGGCAGGCTGAGCCAGCCACAAAATGAATAAATAAAAAGAAACAAACAAACACAACAAGCAAACAAATAAATAAAATTAAAAAAATATATATAATTTCAAAAAGTTCTTTTCTCAAAAGGAATGTATAATATAGGCAACGATGAGAAAAAAGATGCAGAGAGAAGCAAATAGAAAAATCAGTATGAAAAATAGGAGAGAAGACTGCACAAGGGGTATTCACCTTAATGATTTTGACTTTTCTGTGCTTTAAAAGAAAACAAAAGCAGAGTGTGGGGGCACATTCACATAATCCCAGCACTCAGGAGGCTGAGGCTGGAGGATCACTATAAGCTCAAGGCAAGCTTGCAAGGCCAGCCTGGCCCTGTCTTGAAAGAACAAAAAACAAACAAAATAAAACAATAAAAATTAGAAGTTGGAGGGTAAAGGTCTTTGCTGAATGAATGAATGAATGAATGAATGAATAAAATGGCACTAAAGAAAGCTAACTTCTCTTACTCTCATCCTAACACATAAATCTCCAAACAAGTAATGACAGTGGATACTTTAGAGATAAAAAAATCCCCTAGGGTCCAACCAATATTCAAGTCTACTCAGTCTGTCTAGTAATAAAAAGGAAGCCTATCTTTGTAGTACTTTTCAACACTATCATTTAGTCTCATATTTTTCTTTCATGATGACATTAAGGAAAATTTTCCAGATGAAGAAGTTAAAAGTTCCTGTCTAAGGGACAGGCCAAATTCCATATAAAACCATGTCTAAGCCTAAGACTGGCAGCCACTTCTCTTACATAATACAGGCCACATAAAGTATTAACAGAGACTTCATTACTCACATGAAGAAGCAGCACAGCAGCAAGAAACGACTGGCCCTGGCAATAGCCAATCTCTTCATCATACACAGAATAAGCCTGGGGGGGGGGGGAGAAAACCACAAGAAGGTTTACACGAAGGCAGTTACAAGGACAATGGTTATCCTCTAGGAACGTGCACACAGGAGCTTGGAGGATGTTACCCATACCCACTCTGGCATTTTGATGGCTCATCGCACTCTAATTCTTCTTTAGTATGTATGTATTTATGTATTTATTCATTTAGAGTCAGGATCTCTCAACCTAGTGCAGGCTGGCCTTGAACTCACTTATGTAGCTAAGGCTGGTTTGAAATTCACAGTGAAATCTCCCACCTCAGCCTCTCAATACAGTTGTTACCATGCCACTTCCTGTGTCCAAGGAGTAGAGAAGATTAAGCAAAACCACTTAAGGCCTTAATGTTGTAATAGCTCCTTGTCCTTGCTTTTGCTGTGCCCTTGGGATGTCCTTTTCCTTATTTCTCTGCTTAAAATATGCAGGATACTGCATTTTTTCAGGGGGGGGGGAGAGGGGGTAAGGAGTACTGGGAATTGAACTTATGATGTTGTGCTTGCCAGGTGGGCACTGTGCCTCTGAGTTATATTCCCAAGCCACATACTGTATTATAAATGTACATTTTATCTTCCAGATTGTGAGCTTCCTGACTGGAGTGATGTTCTATTCAACATAGCCAGCACCTTACACACAGCTGGCAACCACCAGCACTGTTAATGTTGTTAATTTTTCTTTCTGGGAAAAGTCTTTTGGCAAAGACACCAAAATACAATTCTTTCCATAATGCCAGTAATAACTTTCCTGATAAGAGGGATTACTTTAAAACCATCTGTGGGTTCCTCTGGAATTCTTGTTTTTATTTTTCTTGGCAGTAAATGACTGCTACCCATCTCCTATGAACATTATCTTGAACAGAACATCAACAACCAACATTCCTTGTGGTTTATTCTCTAGTTCTTTAGCTGTTTTTCAGAGCTCTGTTTTTATCAGTATTGGTAGTTCTCATGTACACTGTGGTAGAAAGGGGAATTTCTGTAGATTTAAGACACTATTCCTTGCTTGATATATTTATTCCTAGTGCAATTTTTTATTTTCCACTGACCTCTCTACTGCTAAAGTCCCTATGCCTAAAGAAAGCCGTGTAGGGGCTGGGGAGATAGCTCAATGGAATAAGTGCTTGCCTGGCAAGCACAAGGTCCTGAGTTCGATCCCTGGTGCCACCACCAAAAAAAAAGCAATGTAGGGATTTGCTGTTCTAGAGTTTATCTCTTAGCAAAATAGTCTGTACATATGATGATCAAGTAAATATATTAATGAGTTTTACTAATGGGTAGAATTCAATATAATCTTATCAGCCTTAATTCATCACAGCTTATCTGATGAGAGATATGATACACACATACACACACACACACACACACACACACACACACACACACACACACAAACTTTTTTGGGGGTAAACTGGGAATCAAACTCTGGACCTCCCGGATTCCAGGCAGGTACTTCCCCACTAAGCTAAATCTCTCATCCCACATATACTTTTCCGAGACAAGTTGTTCAAAGGGGGCTTTAGAAATGATCTACTGACAATACAAAACACTAATTTCTACCTATTAAATCAACAAAAATTAATAACTGTTAATGCCAATGGTGCTAAGATTGTGTTAAAAATTAATAGTAACACACAAATGCAGCTCTTTAGAAAGCACTTTGGCAATGTCTCTGTCAATTAGTAGTTTACCTGGTTCAAAAAAAGAGGCATTTGTTTTTCTTTCCTTGTTTTTGAGACAGGGTCTTGCCAGGTAGTTCACAGGAGACTTGAACTAACTATGTAGCCCAAGATGAACTCATGGTGATCCTCCTGCCTCAGTCTCCTAAGTTCTGGGATTACAGGCATGCACCACCATGCCCAGCTTGAGGGTAAAGAGTTGGATTGGATCTTGTGACTATTACTTATTTTCTTAATTTGTAGGGTGAAAATAAACATTATATATATATATACATATATATGGTCTTTTTGAGACAGGGTCTCACTATGCAATTCAGACTGACCTTGAGCTCACTTTTATATCCCAGGCTGGTCTTCAACTCACACGGATCCTTCTGCCTCAGCCTCCCAAGTGCTGGGATTACAGGCGTGTACTACCATAACCAGCTCAACATGATTAATATTATAGAGTTGACATAGTATCCCTATCTAGTCCTCTTATGTAAAGTTCTCAGCACCGAGTTTAAGCAATTACGCAGCAGGATGAAAACATATGAGATTTTCATAGGTAGAGAATGGAGGGAAGCTATTTTTCAGGCCAATGGAAAAGACCGAAGAATGACACATATAAGTGTTAAAATATGATACATTTGGGAAGCACATGGACTGTAAGGTTCATTGGGGCTGTAACAGAACATGGGAAGACAGAGCATTTCATTAATTAACTGACATTTAATGAGTGTTACACATCTAGTGTTATGCTCAGTGCTGTAGACACTAATACACATAAAAATTTATTCTGTCCTTAAGAACTTCACAGTGGCGTAAAATTAAATAGATTAGAGAAGGTCAATATGGCTGAAGCCTAAACTCACATACTTGGGCAAGCACCAGCAAGGTACAAACCAGGACATATTACAATTTATCTTCAACACTAAATTAGGGAATCCAGGACCAGAAAATGAACTAAAAAAGGCCTATTTCATTCTACTGGGTTATGAGGTAACTAAAGGTGTTTTGCTTGTTTTCTAGTGTTCACTGACTAGAGTAATGGGTTTCACTGAGACACTTCCATATATATAGGTCTTTTTGAGATAGGGTCTTGCTATGCAGTTCAGGCTGGCCTTGAACTCACATCGATGCTGCTGCCTCAGCCTCCCAAGTGCTGAGATTACAGGCGTGCGCCACCATGCCCGGCCCACACTTCCATACATCAGTATGTAGCATACTTTGGTCATATCCAGCACTCATGACCTTTCCCACTACTTCCCTTTGTTCTTAACTAAAAGTTTCCCTAATATTTTTATTTTATTTTTTGTATTTTAGGGAAGGGTCTATAGGGTGGTTAGGGTCTCACTAACAGATTGGACTTGTAGTGATCCACCTGTTTACAGCTTCCCAACAGTTGGGATTGCAGGCATGTGCTACCACATCCAGTCTCAATTGCCTCTCAGTGCACCTTGGGGGCAGGGCCAGCAAGGCAGGCCTGGGGATCAAACCCCCAGCTCCTGCGCCTGCTTACAGGTGCTTTAATCCGCTGAGCTATTTGGCTGGCCTTCCCTAGTATTTTTATGTTGTGCACTAAAAGTTTTATGGAAGCCACAGAAATGATCCAAACACAGGGAGACTACTTAAAGGAAGCTTTTGGACAAGTGCCAGGAATTTAACATAGAGGTCTGTGGGAGGGCAGTCAATAGAGAAAAGTACAGATATAAGAGACATCAATCATACCAAAGGAACTGAAAACAAAAATAATCATATTTGTGCCAAGACAATGGTATGCGTGAAAGGGGGCCTGTTTCTAATCAAGAGATACAACTTCAGTGTGATGGTGCATGCCTTCTAATCCCAGCTGCCTAGAAGGCTGAGGCAGGAGGAGGAACAAAACTCAAGGTCAGCCCGGACAGCTTAGTGAGACCTTTTCAGGAGTAAAGCTCAGTGCCAGGGTACTTGCTTAGCACTCTCAAAACTCTAGGTTCAAGCCTTAGTGTACACACACACACACACACACACGCGCGCGCGCACGCGCGCGCGCATGCACACACATACACACACGGAAAAAAGGTAAGCTGGATGGGACACTGCAGTGTAGAAGTGCAATGAGGGAGCAGGGGCAGTGAACACACGGTTTCTGGAAATGGGGGTGAGGTGAGAAAAATGGGTATGGCTACTTAATTAGAAAATACAACTAGAGCTTAAATCACATGTCTTTGTGTCTTATGAAGAAATTAAAATTAAACCCAAGAAACATTTTGTAAAACTCAACTGATCTTTACAACTATCCTAACTATGTTTTTTGGTGGGGAGGGTACTAGGAATTGAACTCAGGACCTTGCACTTGCTAGGCAGGTGCTTGTGCCACTGAGATATGTCCCTGGCCCTTTCAGCTGATCTTTATAGTTTACACCGCAGAGCCTATCGCTATTCAGTCCTAAAACTGTCACTTTTGCCTTTCCTTGTCATAAAACATAAATTCCTTAAGGACATGTCTCATGGGTCACCTATAATACTACATAATGTTTTTAAATAAGTAATTAATCCTGGGAGAAGATTAAAAGTTAGTTCCTAAAGACAGGTTAAGGCCGAAAAACCGATCCCAACTTCTTTTAGCTAAATCCTTTGTCATATCAAAACCTTTGTGCTTTTTTTTTTTTTTTTTTTTTTTGCTATATTGGAGTATGAACCAGGGCCTTCACACTCACCCATATCCTCAGTCTTTTTAATATTTATTTTGAGACAGAGTCCAAATCAGTAAATTGTCCAAACTGATCTCGAACTTGGACTCCTCCTACCTGAGCCTCCCAGAATGCTAGGATTACAGGCATGCACAACCATGCTTAACTTCAAAATCTACTTGAAAATACATTACTGAGAGGACCACCCACTTGGTAGCCCCCTGTCCCTCTCTTGGACAGAAACTTTCTTTCCCCCAAATAAATCTGAGAGAGAGAGAGAGAGAGAGAGAGAGAGAGAGAGAGAGAGAGAGAGAGAAACAGATTACTGAAATTGAATTTGTATACACCTGCAATCCCAGCCCCAAGGCAGGAGGACTGTTGTGAGTTCAAGGCCAACCTGGGCTATACACTGAGTTGAAGGCCAGCTTACACTACCAAGCGAGATCCTGTCTCCAATAAATAAAACATATACATACAGGTTATGATTTCCTTTACAGTCTTCAGATAGATTTTCACTTCTACAGTATCATTGCACTTACCACTATTTACTATTCTGCAGTGCTATATGCTGTAAATCTACCCGGATGTACCCTAGCAGCTAGACTACACCCCGTGTGCCACTTCTAGCACTTACAAAGTGCATGCTAAAAAGGAGATTACAGCATTACAGAGCTCTGAGGATCTTAATATAAGACCAATGTTTACAAGTCTAAAAGTGGAGTAAAAGCATTTCAGTTTCAAAATCCTGGTCAAAAGGGGGTGGGAATCTATCATTTTATTTCTAGTTACTTAATGTTCTTTAATAACTTTTAAATTATGCTACCTTGATTTTCTAGTCTTCTCTCTTTTTTTTTTTATTCTTGAATGTCAAATACAAATTATATTTTGTAGTTGTCTTTCATATAATTTCAAAGAACCAAAACCATTATTCAAAACTGGATTTTTTTTTTTCAAAATGAAATACCTTGCAGGGCTGGGGAAATAGCTCAGTAGAATAAGCGCTTGCCTGGCAAGCATAAGGACCTGAGTTCAATCCCCAGTTCCGCCAAAAAAAAAAAAGAAAGAAAGAAAGAAAGAAAAGAAGAAATACCTTGCATATTTTATATAAGGAATCTTGGCCATCTCCTCCTGTGTCCTTGAAGTAGTCATGGGCTGGGAATGTGCGGTTAATATCCCGGGTGATAGCACTGTCCTGGGGAGACTCCTGTAGAAACACAGGGGAGGACTGGGTTTAGTTTGAATGATAACACACACACTTGTTTGAGTTTATATAAGGTTTCCCAACTGCAGCCTTTAAAACAGTGCAAGAACATGCATACACATATGTATGCCCAAAGTTACTGCCTCTTCTAGAACTTATCACTCAAGCAAAAGAAAAAGCAAATGTAAAGTACGCAGAAGATGAAGAAAAGCCACCTGTTTCACTATGCACACACCCTGCTATCTGCCCAATCTCTATGGCAAAAAGTGTGCAGCTGATGACTTTTCTACTGTAAGAGGGAAAATGTACTATTCAAAGAGTTTGCTATAGATAAATATTCAACTTAATCTCAAAAGAAGGGGTAAAGTACTCCCATTAGAAAAACAGCACAAAAAGCACTGCTTTAACTGATCCTTTGTCAGGAAGCCCATGTACCAGTTTCCACCTGGAAAAGAAAAATTCCTTAATTGGGGTTTGTCCTCAGGCAAATGGTATAAGAATGCATACAGCAATCAACTCAATATGAAACAAGGTCACAAATGCCAAGAGATGCAAACAGGCTCAGAGAAAATATTCTTTGTTTTTGCCAATAAGAAATTTTTTTTTCTGTAATGAACTAAAATGAAGCAAGTATCAACATCAGCAATCCTTCAAGAAACATACCAACCACCAAGCTATTTCTATTCTCTTGTTAAATTTTATTTGCTTATATGCTAAAGAACTGGAGTACACAGAGGTAGAACGGCCATGTGCGAGGGACTGGGATCAATCTTCAGTTCAGAATGGGGAAAAATAAAGAACTGGAGTACAAAGAAACATGATCTACTTTTAACAAACCATTGTTTCCCCGCAAGGCTACATCACAGGCAAGCATATCATCCAAGAGCCCTGGTATTCCTGTCTTAAAATGAAAAACAGAAATGATACATACTTCTCATGTTCCCAGGACCACGAATATTTTATAGTGGAAGGATTTGAACTTTAAAGCCTAAGTTCTTTCTTAACCAGAAAACTAATATACCTATTAAAGGCAATAATGCCCAAGGACTCTCCAAACGCTTTAGACTGTGGACTTACCCAATAAAAGGAAAGAAACCATCTGGGTGAGATCCAAGACTACTGAAGCAGCTTAGCACAGATGGAAACTTCCAGATAGCACACAGAGAGGGAACTGAGGAAGTGCTGGAGACTAAGGGAGTGGTGGAGGGAAGGAATATATATATCTATATATATCTATATATATCTATATATAGATATATAGATGTGAACCTGGCACTTGTAGAATCTAGGAAGTATAAACTGGCTAGAATTTGTGGGGCAGTATTAGAAAGAACCTAAACAGTGAACCTGCCAGAGCTACTTCATCTAAATATTAAGAAGTTCAATATTCAAAAGTCATTATAAGCATTGGTTATATAAGCAAGCTTAAGGCCAGTCTGGACTACGTAGCAAGACTCCATACTAGAAAAACTAAAAAATGAATGACCCAACCAATCAGACAAGCAAACAACATACTACTACTATCCACAAAGAGCCACTGTCACTGTTAAAAACATGAAAAAGGCAAGTCATAGCTCAGGACAAATTACCTATAAATATATCTGATAATGAGGTTGCATCAATAACATAGAACTCATAACATCAATATGTAGACAAACAACTGAGTTTTGGAAAGATATGATATTGTGAAGGAAGATTTAACAGGCATTTCACAAAAAAAAGAGATAATATAATATTTTTCTTTTTTTTTCTACAGGGTCTCACTACACAACTCATAGTGATCCACCTGTTTTCCTGCCTCCCAAATGCTGGGATTACAGGTGTGCGCCACTGCGCCCGGACTCCATCGCCGGCTCAGCGCGCTCAAGAGCAGGGCCGGCGCGGCAGGTGGGGCCAGGAACCAAACCCTGACCCCTGTGCTTTCCTAAGTAAGCACTTAATCCGCTGAGCTACACCAAAGAGATAATAGCCACTTGAAAACATGTCAAAATTATCAGTCATTAGGGAAATGTAAATAAAAAGCATTGCAGATTCTACTACATACCCCTAAATGTTGAACATTAAAGACTCAAAGCACCAAGTGTTGGTAAAGAACATAGAAAAAGTGGAACTCCTATATATTGGCGGTAAGAATGCAAAATGATACAAGTACACAGGAAACCAAATGGCAATTTCAAAATAATGCTAAACCTATACTTAGTATACAATCCAATGATTCTATTCCTAGGTGTTTTATACAGGGGAAATGAAAATATATGATGTGAACAAAATATACAATGAATATCTTTAAAAAAATTTATTACGGCAAAAGGCACATTGACACTAACTGCCCTCAAAATATTCCACTTGCTTTGAACACACTTATTCCACCATTCTTGGCACTTTCAGAAGGAATTTTGGAAGCTCTTTTTCATAAGGTGTCTTCATAAAGTATGCTGGATAATCTGGTGAACACAGCCATCAAGTGCCATCCAACAAAAAGGCAGGTTCACTACAACATTATGATGTATCTTTATCCATCATATTAAGTGAACCTGGACCGTGCCACTTCTGGCTCTTCTTCAAAGTCAAAATTAAAAGTATACGTTTTGAATCAACACAGAAATGTACAATGGCACAACTAAAGCCATTCATAAAAGAGGAAGTCTAGACCTGTTTCACAAAGTGGCAAGAATGACAGGATAAGTACATTCAAAATGAGTAGAAGTATAATTTTGTAGTATAATTTAAAAATTGTAAACATACAATTTTTTAACACAACTTGTGAATATATGCATGGAAAGATGCATTTGAATGTTCATAGAAACTTTATTTCTAGTGGTCATAACTGGAAATAATCCAAACACCCTTCAATGAATAGAAGATAAATCAACTGTGGAAAATATCTGACTACATCCAACTACATGGATGAACCTTAAAAACATGCACTAATTGAAAAAAGCCAGTATAATTCAGTGCATATAAAATCCTAAAAAGGACAAAATCGTAAGTTATAAAAAAG
>PVKN010009340.1:0-23868 GCA_004027915.1 Capromys pilorides
GATGCTTGAGAAAAAGTAATGAGGCGTGGGGGGAGAGGAGTCTGATTAAAAATATAGATAAGAAACAAATCAGCTAGTCACTTGGGGGCCAGTGAAAGCTTTGAGCCCTGACAATAAAGGGGACACTATGATGCAACCTTTTCTCCCCCTGCCCCAAGTGACAGGCTTGGGAGAAGGGAGGAGGGAGGACCTCCTAGGAGCAGAGGGTTGGAGGGCAGGAGCCAGAGGCTTGGGTGGGGATTCCCAGGCTGCCAGGGTCCCTAGAAGCTTCTCCAGAGCTGAAGCTGGGACTCCGACAGCCAAGGTCCTCTTCAGTGCTGGTGCTGGTGTTGGGGTAGAAAAATGCTGGAAGCTGAAGTCAAATCAGTACTGGCATTGAGTCTGGTGTGTGTTAGGCACCAGGCTAAGAGCCTGCTGTACTGCCTGTGTGATGACCTTACTGCTTCACACTAACCAGGTGATAGGCATGTGTGCACTAGGCAATACGATTTCCTGGGCGTTGAGGTTAGCCTCTGAGCTATGGAAATCAGGAATCCACATTGTTCGGTTGGAAGCTGCAGGGGGCATAGTTGGACACTGTCCATGTCCATGGGGTCCCTTACATACTGTGGTTTTGTCACAATGCTTCCTGGAATTGGCCAGGGCACACAAACCATGCACCTGTGAATGGCAAAACTGCCAGGGGCATTCGAACTGTAAGAAGGGTCCTCACTGGGAATTCACTCCCTCAAACATTGTTAACAAAATCAATACCAGGGATTGGTTAATTAGCATGATGCCTGTTAGAAGTAGTTTTTTTCACTGGTGACAGGAGACAAATTCAAGATGACAAGTTGACTAGGAAGATTGTACAGGCTCCGGGGACTGTGAGAAATGAAATACGTACTATATGAGGTCCTGAAGAGCCCCAAAAAGGAGCAGCAGCTCACATGTCCCATCCAGTGGAAGGGCTCCGCAGTTGTTGTCGTTATCCTCGTCCCACTGCGGAGGCAGCTGAGAGTCAGGTGACATCATTCACTCAGACATAGGTGGCGTGGTAGTGGCCCATTTTGTGCTACTCTTGAGCTCTCTGGTCCTGGTCTGCCTGGACTCCTTTCCACGGGACAGGAACTCGGTCGGGTGATGCTTGAGCAGCTCCTCACCGTCAGAGCCACTGCTGGCTGGGAACTCAGGGGCCTGACAATGGCCCAGGTCCAGCACACCTTACTGTTCCTCCCCAGCGTCCCATCGGACCTCTTCTTGTTGGCCGTACCGCTGACTGCCCCCAGGGGGCGCTCTCTTAGGCCGCGACCAAAGTGGCAGAGCTAAGACCGCGGCTCAGGGTTGGGCTGCACTTTAGTCTGCAGCCTCATACCCGGGGATCCTTTCTCTTTCATTTTAAATCATTTCTGAACACCCAGCCCCATTTCCACGTGCTGCCAAGGGCCAGCACCTGCTGCTACTCTTCCTCGGCAGCCTCCTAACGGTTTTGAAGCTCACTTGGTCCACACTGCAGACTCATCTCCCCCTTGTGTGAGATCCTGAAAGCCCTTTCTTGTCCGGAGTTGGACAGCTCCGAGGTGACCTCACCTCCAGGTTCCCTGCAGGATCAGGCTGGAGTCCCTGTGCCTGTGCCCAGCCCACACCTACTGCCCCATGCACAGAGGCACTTCTAGCCCACCCATGACCTTGAATTCTTGCCTCAGGCTGTGCTCCTGGGATGGCGACCCAGACAGCCGCACCCACAGAAAGCCCATTCCAGAAGAGGCACGGCTCCATCCAGCAGGAGGCACGGCTCCATCCAGCGAGGAAACCAACTCACCAGGATGAGGCTGGCCCTCAGGTGCCTGAAGAGGATGGCAGAAGACTTGTGTCCCACTCCAGGGACCTCAGAAAGACCTGTGGCCTCCACCTGCTTCTCCTTATTCCCCCTTGCTGTGTTCAAGGCACCCCTCCATCTGCCCCTGCTAATAAGTGGCTGTGTCAGACTAGGGTTGAACCCAGGTCACAAATCTACAAAAGCAAGTATCTTCCTTTCACCTCTCCACACTCCCTTTCCCCATGTACTGTCTGCAGGCCCTGTGCTTGGCTCCTTTCCAAGTATGTCTTCCAAGTTCCTTCCCACTGCTCCACAGGTAACCAAGGGGTGAGACCTAGCAGCCATGTCAGGGAAGGCTTTGGCCCAGGGTCCAGGCCTCATCCTAACTGCCTGTCTGACTGTTGGTGTATGTGATTGCTAGCCCCTTTTCCATTCCCACTGACCCTGCTGACTCTCCCTGCTGCTAGCCTCCTGGGCAGGTGTCCTGGGGTCATTCCCTGGGATTGCCTGGTTCCCAGATGTCCTCAGAACTGAAAACCTGATAAACTGTCTATCTCCTGGACAGGCAGCTGAGCCATTACCCTTCTTCATGTGAAGCCCACCTTCAGGTGCCCACTTGTACCCCTGTGGGCTGTGGCTCTGTACTCAGTACTGCCTACCTAGCCTGGGCTCCCTCGAAAGGGCAGGGCCCTGGGGGTCCCTGGATGTTGGATCCAAGGTGTGTAGTGAGCTAGGCAGTGTGCCCTGCTCTGCAGGGGAGGAAGGAGCGACCAAGGGCCAGCTGGCTGGGCCCAGAACCTTGGGCCCCAGAGCAGCCAGGAGCAGCAGGATGCCATAGGCCTGCAGGCTGAGCTGGAGCGCAGGATCTCAGCGGACAGCGGGGAAACCCAGGAGGGGCAGACTAAGGCCGATCCCAAAGCCAGCTCCTGGAGCCAGAGGGCTACAGCGAGAGCCAGACAAGCAGGGCTGCCTTTTCCAGAAGCGTGCCCTAGCCCGCTGGTTTTGTGTCCGATGTTTATTCCCTGTACCCTGAAAGGGATTTTTGTCGTTTTTGGTTAATTCCATATGAGAAAACAGGCATAGATTGATTATAAGAGCCATCAAGCTGCTAACTGGCAGGGTCCAGAGTGGGGTCATTAGTATGCAGGGAACACACAGTCCCTGCAGAGGAATAAGTCACTGTCACTCCTGTGTTCTTCAGTGGAGTGGGGAGTGGGGAGAGGTAGGGAAGGGCTCACAATAGAGGAAACTTTTGATACAGGTTTTTGCAGAACGTGTAGGAGTTTGTCCATGGCAGAACAAGGGTTCCAGGTATAGAGAACAAAAATACTGTAGCGGAGCTTGGAGGGAGAAAGTAAGCCAGGAGGAGCTTGGGTGGGTGAGTGGGTGTGTCTGTGAGGACAGGCACAGGGGGGAATGAATCCGGGAGCAGGAGGTAGCGCAGAGCTCAACCTCAAAGTGGTTTACTGAACGAATGAGTGAATGGTTAGCCCCCGTAGGAGCTCAGCCCGCGCTTTATTTGCCCGGCACAGATGGTGACCTGTACCAGGCACAGGCAGAGGGTCGCGGAGCGAGCGAGCGAGCGCGCGCTCTGCTGCGGGGCGGAGCGCGGAGCGCGGAGCGCGGAGCCAGGCCGAGCGCGCTCACCTAACGCGGAGCAGATGGCAGGGCGGGCGAGGCGGCGGCAGCCGGGCCTGATTAGGGCCCCTCCCGCGGCGGCGCTGGGCTTTGAAGTGAGCCGCTGCCGGCCGCGGGCCGCCTGGACGTCCCCGCCGCCCGGCCGCCGGTCCGGGCTGGCGGCGCGTGTTTATCCAGGTGCGGGCTGGGGGCTGGGCGCGGGGATCCTCTTTCCTGCGGCCCATCTGGGACTTCAAAGCGGCGCAGGGCTCAAAGCGGCCCGGTGGGGGCGGGGCGGGGCCGGGCTGCAAGACTGCTGGAGGCTCAGGCCATTGAGGCTGCACGTCCTCGCCCGGGCCCGCGGCGCGCTGGCCTGAGCGCCTGCTGAGCACGAAGCTGTGCGCACCTCAGCTTCGTCCCGTACGGCTTCCTGGCCCCTGGGCGCAGCTTTAGAAGCAGCCTGTGCTGTGCGCCCATTACTGTCCTCACTTCCCAGACTGCAAGAAACCAGCCCCAGGCCACACTACTAATAAAGCCAGAGTCAGAATCTGAACTCAGCACCATTTGGCTCCAGTATTCTGCCCCATTCCTCCAAGGACACGGTCTCCATGTAGGGCTCTTCCACCAGCAGAAAAAACAGTTCCTGTCTACCTTTGCATCTGTATTTGTGCCTCACTGTTCGCACCGCAGCAGCATCCAGCAACTTTTTAGAAATTCAGACACTTAGTTTGCTCTCCAGACCTACAACATGAGATTCTGCGTTTTCAAAGATCCCAGTGACTTTTAGCTAAGCCTCTGTCGGCACTGCTGTGCGCCAATAGAGCCTTCTTCATCAGGCTGGAAACTGCCCTGGCAAAAGCTGAGCCTTTGCTATCTGATCAGAAGTGCTTCCCCTAACAGGCCGGGCCTTCCTGTGGACAGGGGCTGGGCCTCACCCACCAGCTGGGTGAACAGGAAGCAGATAGGGCTCCATGTCTCACATTAGGGCTTGTCCAGGCTGCTGGTGTCTCTCCACTGTGAGGGGTCTCTTCCCCCAGACAAAGGTCTTCCAGGAAGCTTGGGGTAAGGGCGCAGACTGCAAGGAGGGGTGGGTGGTTCTTGCGGCCCTGGGATGCAAAAGCCTGTGAGGATGACATTCACCCCAGGACTCGCATGACTCTGCTGGCAGGGCTGAGGCTGAAGAGACTGCCGGTCCACAGCTGGGCCATGTGCACTGCCTGACACCAGGCCTCTCTGGGCAAACATTTGTCCTGTGCGTCACCAAGGGACCATTCAGGCTGCAGGAAGCCCTCAGGCAGGCGGGTGCAAGCGGAGCCTGCCAACAGCAGGAGGGTATTTTTAGAGCTGTGATTGACAGCCCTTTATTAAGCAGTTGCTGCCTGCATGTCGGCCCCCAGTCCCTCCTGGCCTGGACCAAAAAGAAAGCACATTGTCATTTTGTTAAAAACAGGGTCCTGGCAGCCCTTCCTTGGTCCCTGGCTGACTGGACAGGTTATTTCTTGCTGTGGCTGAGGTCCAGGCACCCCCGCTGACACTCCCAGCATGCCCCGCAGCCTGACCCTTCACACATCTGGCAGTGATAAATGGCTTCAGCATCGCTGCCATCACCTTGCACACTCTGATCCGCTCACTTTGTTCTCCCTTTAAAGCCAGTGGGCGGGTGGGGGAAGGGGAGGCTCTCTCTTCTCCTCCATTGGCGTCTCCTGGATACTTGCAGGCCTGTGCTGTGATACAACTTGAAAGGACCGCGACACTCAGTTATCTGGTCTAGGAAGTCCTGCCTGGGAGTTGTCTGTGCTGACTGGAGTGGGGGTGGGGCAAGAGTGCTTGCCTGTGTGTGGACATTCACGTGCATGAGTGCTGTGTGCATGTATGTGTATGTGTGTGTGTGTGTGCATGCGTGTGTGTGCATATGTACGTTTCGCTACTGTGACTTTAGGACTTGTTTTGATCCCTAGTAGGGCAAGACCATCCCATTCTCACCCCTTACACAAACATCCTCTTTTCTTATTAAACGTTTTCTTTTCTTTTCTTTCTTCTTCTTCTTCTTCTTCTTCTTTTTTTTTTTTTTTTTTGCGGGACCAGGGTTCAAACTCATGACCTTGCACTTGCCAGGCAGGCACTTGTGCCACAGAACTATCTTCCCAGCCCCCTTCTTGACGAGGCAGATTAATTCCTGTGAATATCTACAACAGGATTTGTACATAGTTGGGCCTGGTTGCATTGTTCATAGTTTGTCATTCCAGGCTTCAGCAGGAGGATCAACAGTTTAAGACCAGCCTGGAAAGTTCAACAAGACTGCTGCAAAATAAAAAGGGCTGGGTGCTCCCTGGGTTCAGTCCTCATTATAAAAGTAAAGTGCATAAATGTAATCCAAAGTCAAGTATGGGTGGGAGAGCCATTGTCACATCTTCAGGCTGAAAACTACTCAAATGCCCAAGGGGACTGGGTAAATGTGTGTCGAGATTTTCATGCATTGGGATATTACACAGAAGTAAGAATAAACAATCAACAATGATCCTAAAACTGTAGAGATGAGTTTATAGTCCTGTCATGGATAACAAAGCTAATTTTACTAGGAAATATTGTAGGTAATTAAATAGGGGTCCTCAAGAGAGCCAGGACCAAGGTGAAACACATCTCAACTGTTGCCAGAGACATATCTGTTAGACACAGTACTTCAAGATAAAGACAAGATGAACAGGCCTTTATACCTTCTCAGAGGTATAAAAGCAGGCCGAATTAAGCCTGGGTAAACATCAGTCACCCCATGGGTGACCAAGACTTCCTGATCCATCATTTCCTAGAAAATGTCTTTGCTCCTTTCATGCACCCTTCTATGTGACTTGTTTCTCAATGGATCACTATTACCTAAGGGACAACACTCATATACTTATTGGTTAATCAGAGCTGTAACCCACATTGTATCCATGTGAGTATTGCTCTATCAAATTTCCCTATAAGGTGGTGTCTTAGGCCTATGCATCGAGGGTTCCTCCTGCTCCTCTGATAAGAGCTTTCTATCTTCTCAATAAATACTTCCTACTCTTAACTCCCATTGTTCCTAGAATTCATTCTTTGATTTTTAGAGAACAAGAACTCAGCATATCAGACATTTAACAGGCTGAAATTATAATATTTTCCTTATATCATATTTTCAGGTTCTGATATAATGCCTGTAACACTTCGGATAAAAGGAGGCAGACCCAAGAGAGTACATGAAGTATGATTACATGGAGAGAGCTCAGAGATGGGCAAAACTAATGAGCTGAGGTAGGGGCCTGGAGCGTGATTCTTAAAGGGTGGAGTGACTGGGGAGTGGAGAGAAGGGCAACGTTCTCTTTCTTGACCTAAGTCCTGGTTACTTGGATATATCCCCTTTATAAAAATTCCGACTTCCACATTTATAATCAATGTATTTTCTCTCAGTGCGCATTTCAATGAGAAGTTCAAAATCTTGTATCTTGTATTTCTTGTATTAGAAGCCTCCATAAAATTTTTAGAGTCAGCTTACTGAGTTTGAGGAAAAATTCTGTTGGGGTCTTTGTTGAAATTACTGCACATTATAGATATATTCAGGAAGAATTGCCTGCTTTATGATAATTCTTTCTTTTTTCTATGGATGTGATATACCATAAAGTTATTTAGATCAACTTTTAAATCTCAGTAAAGTTTTATGATTTTTCCCTGGTCATGAGATTTTCTGACAGAATTTATTCCAAGTTTGCAAAGCAGCTTGCAGGTTTTACATTGTGAAGGAGCTTTTTCCCTCTTAACTTTTCAGTCATTTCTATTGTGGTAAAATGTACATAACATGTAATTTACCAATTTTAGGTCTGCAGTTCAGTGGCATTAGGCGTATCCACATTGCCATGCAATGATTGCCATGTCCAGTGTTTTCATTTTCCCAGCTCAAACTATAGCCACTAACATAACTGCCAGTTCCTACCTCCCCTTGGTCCACGGAAACCACCACTCTTCTTGTGTCTCCACACATTTATTTAGTTGATATATCTCATGTGAGTGGAGTCGCACAATGTTCATTTGCTACTGGCTGATTTCTCAGCACCATGTCTTCAAGTTGCATTTGCTGTAGCATGTGTGACATTTTCATTCCTTTTTAAAGCTGAATAATTCTATTTGGTTTATGCCACATCTTGCATGTCCATCCATTCATTCATCCACAGATGTTAGGGTTTTTTCAATCTTTTGATTGATTGACTATGGATACCATGGACATGGATGTACAGATGTCTGTCTGAGACCTTGTTTTCAATTTTTTGGACTATGTACCAGAAGAAAATGGTTGGGTTGTATGGAAATTCTCTCTCTCTCTCTCTCTCTCTCTCTCTCTCTCTCTCTCTCTCTCTCTCATGTGTGTGTGTGTGTGTGTGTGTGTGTGTGTGTCTGTCTGTCTGTCTGTCTGTCTGTCTGTCGGTCTGTCTGTTTGAGGAATTCTTTCTTGCCTGGGACAGTGACTCTGCCATTTTATTTTCCATTGGTGTTTTACTAGTGTGGAGGAAAGCTACTGGGTATTTAAAGTCAGCCTTACAGGTATATGGACATTCTGGAAGAGAGAGAGAGAGAGAGAGAGAGAGAGAGAGAGAGAGAGAGAGAGAGAGAGAGCCCCACCTCAAACTGATTTAAACAGTGAAGAGCCTTATGATCTCACCCAGCAGAGGCTGAAGGTAGGGCAGTCTCTGGGCATGATAGGTAGCAACTTGATGGCAACATTCTTCTTGCCTTTCACCTGTCCACTCTCAGACCTGAACAGTGGTGAGATGGGTCACAGGCTTCCTTGACTATGTCTAGCAGGACAGAGCCTGCTCCTCTGCTGACATGCACTGCAGCTCTCTGCCTTCAGGGGCAGAGGATCTGGGAGCTCCAAGATCAGTCTCCCAAGGGGTCTCCGGTGTAGGTCTTTATCAGCATAGCATCCTGGAGCAGGGCTACCTGCATAGAAAGTGGGTGACCACAGGGCCAGGAAGTGCAGATGCACTGCACAGTGCATGTCAGAGCTGGGTCATATTTTCTGTTGGTCTGCATGCTTAGGCCAGTGACTGTCACACACATGAGAGCAGTTACAGGTCCTGGGTGGTTTCCAAGCCTGGGTAATATATGTCTCATGATGGGGGGCTGCTGCATCCAGCACATCTCATTTTATGGGTGGGGAAATTTCTCACTAAAGCCCCTTCAGCTAGAGCTGTATGCCAGGTGGACTGTGAATATCAGGTGTGAGCACACTGCACTGGGTTGGGCCCATCTGCTGGGAGGGGTGCTTTCTCCTGGTAGCAGAGCAGGGAACTCCAGTGGAGACGGAGGCCAGCGGTGGAGAGCAGACTCTGAGCCTTTCCTCTCAGCTGCTCTGTCTTGACCTGCAAGGCTCCTCTTCGTGTGTGTGTGTGTGTGTGTGTGTGTGTGTGTGTGTGTGTTCATGAGAGAGACAGAGAGAGAGAGAAAGAGAGACAGAGACAGAGATCAGAGATACAGGGAGAACAATGAGATCTTAATGTCACATAGTCAGGGAAGATTTGTTGAAATAGGGGAAAGTCACCTTGAAAAGGGGGAGAGCAGGAGCTTGGTCTTGGGCAATAGGGGAGTGAGACTTCTGTCATAATTGGCAGTGCAAATTCAGGTTGCTCCAGTTGTGTCTTCTGTCCATACATTTCCCAATGAGTAAAGCATCCTTGAAACACTGCTCAAGCCCGAAGCCAATAAGCTCTGAGCTATAACTCCTATTCTTTCATGTTTTACTTTGAGGCAGAGTCCTGCTGAGTTACCCAGGCCTGCCTTGGACTTGTGACCCTCTTGTCTCAGCCTCCCAAATGCTGGATGATGGTGTGTACCACCATGCCCAGCTTGGCACTTCTCTTTAATGCACTGGACAAGTGCACTTTACATGCCTTCACTGAGCTGGGTCCTGGGCCAAAGGCAGGTGATCACCCTCTGAAAGAGGAGCTTCAGGCCTGGATGTGCTACCTTCCACAGAATGGGGTTGCCCTGCTCCACCTTCTACCATGGCACAGGTTGCAATCTGGCTGCCTCCATGGGATCCTTGAAGCCAGGGACCCTTGGCCTGGAGTGCTGGTGGCTGCAGGCCTTAGAGTCCCTTCTAAGAATGTCCTATTACAGTCATGTGTTCTGTCTGAGGAAGGCACTCCCAGGGATCAACTGAGCGCAGTAAAAAGGACTGGGTGCTGCTCCCACTGGGCCAATGCTAAAGTCCTTTGGGGTCCCAAAGGTTCTGGTGGGGGTGGCTGACACCTCTGTTCTACCTGTACAGCTGCCAGCTTCCCCTTCTTCCCAACCTCAGTCCCTTCACCTTGGGTCAGTGGTGGTGAATCTATGACAAGCGTGCCACAGTGAGCTGTTTGTATTGCTGAAAACTCAAACAGGCTCGCCATTACTGCCCTACACCATGGGTCCCAAGAATGTCCTGTAACAGTCCTATATGCTAATCTCTTTCATCCTCCAATCCTCCTGGGAACCTCATGTAAGGGAGCTCATTTCTACCAAACCTAAAGGGAAGAGTGATTTTGGAATTTCCAATTTCCCTGTTGTACACAAAGTGCACACGTACACACCCATAGACAGATGCAAGGGTGTTTCAAACACTGCAGAGTAGAGGCCTTAGCAAATCAGATGACAAAGAACAAAATTTGGTAGATGCAGTTCATATCGCTTCCATTTGAAAATGTTGCTGCTTTATAACAGATGGCATTGACGGAGCATTTGTGAAGTTTCAGGCACTCAGCTAAGCATTTTGCTTGCCCATCTTAGTCTCAGTCCAGCCATAAGAAACATCATTAATATCAACGTCTTGAGAGTGGGGAGTGCAGCTCAGAAAGGTTAAGTAACTAGCTGAAGATCACAGAGACAGTGTCAGCAGGCATGGGTCATGGAGCCCGGCCTGCAGGAAGAACGCAGGACAGAGATGCATCAGAAGCACCAGAGCTTTTGTAATTGTGCAGCTGTCGGTCGGTATGGGCTTGAGCCTGCAGCCACCCCAAGTCTACCCAGGGAAGGTGGCTCATGAGCATGCATGTGGATGGATGCGAGGAGGCCTTGCCTTCTCCAAATCCATGACTAGGTGAAGCTGGTGTACTTTCCTGTGGAGCTGCAGATCACTGGTGCAGGCCTGAGGGATATGTGGGGCATCTGAGGAGGAGAGCTGGGGATGCTACTTGCTGTCTCCCAGCTAGTGGGGTGGGACAGTGTCCAGAAATGGTCCTGGGGCCAGCACCCCCCTGAGCTCACTAGGAGTGTGATCAGTCCGGTTGTGCATCACCTCCAGCCCCTGGAGTTCACAGCGTCTGTGTGTGGCAACATGACCCAGAGTTACATGGCAGTCACAGGAAAATGCAGTTCTGACCAGCTTAGCTGGCACGCACTGCAGTATCACGGATGTAAGCAGCAGAACTAGGATCCCCCAGAGCTGGGTTTCACTCAGTTCAGTCAGGGGTGGGTGGATAAGATGCAGATGAGGTGTGTGTGGTGACTTACTGAATTATGAAGGTTTGCGTTAGATACAACCACATCCATTTGTTATCAGTGTGACTGGGGCAAACCAAAGAGCTGTGCAGGGGTTGCCACACCCCCACCTCCATAGTTGATGTCCGTGCGTGTGTGTGTGTGGGGGGCATGCTATATAATCTGACTGCTTTTTTCATCTCTGTGAGCTGGAAATACTAAATTTGGAAGGCATGTGTATAAAATCTGCCTATTTAATAAAAGAGCAGTCAATTAGAATTTTTTAGACATCACTGTGCAAGCCAAGTGAAATCTGTGGGTTAGATTTGCCTTGGGGTTCTCAGATTGTAAGCTGTGACCCTAGACTTCTCAGGGTCCTCCTTATCCTGATAATGCCCCCGACAGGTCCTCATTCTGAGATGCTGCTCACTGTAGAATCCTCCCATTTTCCCACACTAGGGAAGAGTCCCTCCTTCTGGCTCCAGCCACCACATCTGCAGTCACTAGAACCTTCTTTCCTCTTTGTAGTCACCTTTCAGTGCAGGAGGGAGCTGTCTAGAGCAGACTTGGCCAGTGGGAAAGGCAATGTGTAGCTGGAGGTCAGGACCTCATCTTCTGCCTCCCGTTGCTATGCTTTTAACCTTCTTCTAGCTATGTGAGGGCTTTCTCTCTCTCTTCCACTAAAGAAGATACACATAAACTGGCTGAGATGGTGTGCTCTGTTGATCCCAGCACTCTGGGAGGCTGAAACAGAAGGATAACAAGTTCAAGACCAGCCTGGGGAACTTAGAGACTTCATATCATATCATGAAAAAAAAAACCAAAAACCCTAACCAACACTAAAAATCCCAAGCAAGCATAACAAAAACAAAGCCTTGGGATGTAATGCTCTAATATGAAAACATTATTATGTTTACGCCTGCATAATCATAAATGTAAACATGTGTTGGCATGACTTGTTTTTGTCAATGATTTTTTTCACTTTTAACACTTGGCTCCTGTCTACCTGCCTTCCTCCCTCTGTTCCCTACTCATGCCTACAGGCTGAGGCTCACGTCCGAGTTGCCATCTGCTGTCTTGTAATTGCACATACAGGGTCTCTGGTCATTGTTTAGATGTTTTCTTCCCTTTGCTTTTCTCCTCCCACACCATGGAAACCCTTGGTGTAGCCCTGAGTCAGTCTTTATGCTGTCTGCGTTGTGGTCACTTCCTACAGGATCCTGTGGTCACCAGGAAACCCTGAAATTGCAGTGTGTTAAAAAAACAACAAGGGTGCCCATTGTTTGTTTCTGTCCTGCGACGGAGGTGGGGTGGGAGGAATCTCTGGCTGGTCTCCTCACACCCCCAATTCAGGGACTGATTCATGGAGTTCCTTCCATCTCTGGCATGGAGTTCTGCTATCACCACTGAGCAAGGTGGCTTCCTGGATGCGCTGGCCTGCTCACCAGAACCAACTCACATAGGCTGAGCCAAACAAACTTCCAGGGAGGTTGGGGAAAAGGTGGTCCCTGTGTGCCGTCAGTGTTTCAAGTTTTTGGTCACAAAAAATGATTCAATCAATATCTTTCAATGTCTGTCCTTAGCATTTGATAGTTTCATTTCTATCTCATGGATTTCCAGTTTGGATTGTTGGTTCCAAGGAAATAGTTGACATCCAAAATTCATGTTTTACACAAAAAATCTTCGATGGAACTTCCTAAGTTTTCACTGAAGTTACCACACTTACTCTCAGAAGTTCTGAAATAACTTACATTTTCAGCTCCTGCAGCTTTCCCCCCAGTCCCCACCAGCCATTATGTCACTGTGCTTTTAACTTCTCCTCTGGGATATCTCATTGTCAGTTTGATTTGCATTTCCCTGACCACTTATGCGTGTGAGCATCTTTGGCCTTTGTTTGTGGCCACTCGGTTTCCTTCTTCTGTGAATTGTCTATTCATATCCTTGGCCATAATTTCTTTGGGGGTTCTTTGCCCTTTTCTTTCCAATTTGTAAGAGCTCTTTGTGTATCCTCCATGTTAACCCTTTGTCCTCTGCATCACAAAGGTTTTCCCCAGCTTTATTGTCCACTACTTCTGTTTATGATAGCTGTTGTCCTCCAAAGAGTAAACATTTTTAAGAGTCAAGTATGTCTACTCTATTTCTGTATTTGGGCTGTCTATTCCTGGAGGAGCTCTCTTTATTGGGATCCTTTAAGGAGCTATAGTTCCTCAGGGGACATTTCTTCCGTGACTACGGGCATGTGCTATTGTCCTCCTGGCCATGCAATGATGCCCAAGCACACATTTGATTCCTACCAAAGTTTGCAGGCCCTTGGTGCTGAGCTCTCTGGGTACACAGAGAGAGGTCAGAGAGGCAGTCCCTGCTTTAGAATCAGAACTGGGTTCCAGCACTGGCTGTGGGTCCTGTATCCAAGTCACTTGGTCTCTTGATTCTCAACTGCTGCAACTGAAGCAGAAGCATTGCTAGGCCTGCTTACCGCAGGAGTGTGGGGAGCCCCCGGGCTCATGTGGTAACACTGTGCAGAGGTGAGCTTCAGGAGGGGTTTGATGAGTTTAATAGTGAGTGGCTTTTTGCACATCAAATCATCTAATCTTCCTAGAACATAGGTTTCCCTCTTAAAAATAAAGAAGCACGGTTCCAGAAATGAGACACCAAATGCTGAAAGTTGCATAGGAGATAAGTGATAAAGCACAAATTTGAGTCACCTTACCCAGTGTGGGTATGCATGTTTGTGTGTGTGCGTGTGCGTGTGCATGTGTATGTGTGTGCATGTGCGTGTGCGTGTGTGTGTGTATGTGTTAGGTAGCCAGGCAGGGAGAATTTTGTTGGTGGTGAGTGAAGATATTACTCAGGTCTTACCCTGACCTGTAGCTCCTGTTCTTTTTTGGTTCTAACTCACTCAGTTGCCCAGGTTGGGTTTGAAGTCGTGGCACTCCTGCCTCAGCCTCTGAGTCCTGGATTACAAACAGAACTGCTGTTTCTGGCTGTGGTTTTTTTTTTTTTTTTTGAGACTATGCGGGTCTTGAAAGTTGTTATGAATAGTTCAGGAAGTTCTGTAGAATTGCCTGGTGTTTCTTAGGAGGACTGAAATGTATCAGAATGGGTGGGATGGCCTCCAGGCAAGACAGGCGACAGAGCTTAGAGCTTCTGATACCATGTTGTCCCAGGTAGAAGGGGCAGCACCAGGATGGCAGGGGCTCAACTGATTCCATGGGACTGTGGCTAGATCCCTAAGGGGTGATATGTGAGATGCTGCTGCCACTCCTGCCCAGTCAGAATCCTCAGTGCCAACGGCAGGAAGTGGTTCCTCCCCACAGCCTGCCCTTTTCCCTGGCTCATACAGCCCCATCAGGTGGGCATGTCTCTGTGGAGGAGCTCCAGCTTGACTAAACTAGGTCAACTATACATGGCAGTGTAGTTCTCCTGGGCAGATACGGGCCCAGGATGCAATTCTGGACAAGGAATCCGTTGTCTGCTCTTGTGGCTGGCCACAAGGTTCATGGTGTCCTGCACAAGAAACTGAGCAGGGAGCACAGAAGTGCAAGTGGAACTGTGGCTTCGTTAGGCAGAGCTTGCTCCTCAGGGCAGGAGCAGACAGTGAAAAGAGCTCAAGGCCCCCGAAGAGGTGGCAGAGCCCCCTGCATGGATGACCGGCAACTCCTTCCCTCCACTCAGGAGCAAGTTTCATCATTTCTGGAGCAGGAGGCAGTTTTTGTCCCTATGTGGGTCTTTGAAGAATGGTGGTGATAATGCCCAAAGGCCATGGGGGAGGGAATCAAAGCCAGAATGTAAATGAGATTATAATTAATTATAATTGAGTTGGGGCCATTGTCAGCTGTTCAGGATATTATATAGTAACATGTGTCCCTGGCATGGCTTCACTGTCAGAAGTGGGTGCTTTCTGCTGTTCCCAGAGAGCTCATCTTGGGACCCTCAGAAGCCTGTAGCACGTGCACACTCTTGTTCTTCCCAGCTGTGGTCCACCTGTCAGGACTGGGAACTCTGTTTTTTTTGAGAGTCAGCTTTTTTTTTTCTTTTTGGCCTTCAGGCCCCTCCTCCCAAGAATTCATCCATCTCCTATCTCAAAAGAAGAAGACAAAGATGGCAATTAGGCATTTTTCCCCCCACTTTGGCTGTTGTTGGGTGACGATGTTATGCTTGGCACAGCAGTAGCCATCCTGTGATCATGAGGACAAGGATCACTCTCTCAGAGGAACAGAATGGATGCAGCGGAAATGGTTTGGTTAGGAGGGATGAAGTGGTTGAACCTATGAGTTAACCCCTAAAGGCCCAACCACAGGACTCTTTAGGAAGCTGACATATTTTCCCACTTAAGCAACTTGGAGCTGATTTTTCTATACATTTGCACTGAAGGTAGCCTATCTCATTACATTTTGCAGAGGTAGAACCAGAGTCAGAATGAGAAGGTGAGAGAGACATTTTTAGTTCAGCATCTCTCACGTATTTGAACCTGAAGACCATGTTATGCTTCTAGATCTGCTAAGCACTCCAAAGAACTTTTGTTGATGCAGATTTTAGCTTTATGTATTTACTATACTGGAAATTAAAACCAAGGACATTTGAGGACATAAACTTAATGATTTTTTTAAAATTTCATTTTGTGTTAATATAAATAGTATTTTCAAGTGAAAAAGAACTAGATCTTTTCAAAACAACAAAAAAAGATTTGTTTGAAGAGTTGCATTGTTTCTCATTTTTGCAAATCTCCTAATGTCGGGCTTAATGGAAGACAGCTGGATTCTCCTATTTGCTTCTGCGTTCAATTTGTTCTAATGTCACATGTCCTGTAACCTTGGAAAACTCCACTGTGTACTCCAGAGAGAAAGCAAGGAAAAAGGCAAATGATGTCTCAGGACTTGTGGCTGTTTTTTAAGCGGCTGCTGTAGCCATTTAGCACAAATTTGATGACGTCCGACAACAGAGCTTTCTTCTTTTGCGCCCTGCAGGCTAGAAGCCCAAATGCTGGCTGTCAGCTGGCCGTGTTTCCTCCAGAGGCTCTAGGGCAGATGTGGTCCTTGCCTCCTCTAGCTTCTGGTGGCCGTCTACACGCCTTGGCTTGTTGTTGTGTTGCCTCAGTCTCTGTTTTCACCTTTACATCATTTTCTCTCTGTTTCTACTTTCTGTGGACAATTGTCCTTGGCTCATGGGCCTCCCACATAATCATCCCTACAGCCTTAACTTACTTGCATCTGTCAAGACCTTTTAGCTAAGTAAGGGCACACTCACAGTTACTGTGAATTAGGACATGGCATATCTTTGGGACTATTCAATCTACTACAATATTATGAAAATGGGATTGACTATGGATCCCCTGAGAGGGTCTTGAGGACCTCTGAAGTCCTCAGGCCAGGAATTTTGAAAACCAGAGATCAAGCTCAGTATCTTCCACACTTGCCCAAGTGGGTCTAATGGCAAAGAATGGGAAGAGGCCAAATATACTTTGCCTGTTAAACTGGTGAACCCAAAGTTCCAAGGTAGAGTCCTCTGGGGAAGGAGCCCAGAGGAGTATGGGGAGACTCATTCAGAGAGTGCAAGAAATCAAGGACAAAATGGGAGATGGGAGATGAGGAGGAGGATGGTTCAGGGACTTGAGGTTTAGGGGTGCATAATTTGGGGCTTCACTATATGAAGCTATGATGATACCCTCCACTGTCTTAGAGCTGATCAAGGTTGATGTTCACACAGTTTTGTGTGAGTGATGCTCCTAGAGAGAGGCGCATTCATGAGAAGGGACCAAAGTCCTTTCCTGGGCACAGAACAGGACATGGGGTGCTGGCTGGTGCTATGACCCATCACTTGACCTGGTCAGCCTGGGGGCAGGGGTTATGGGAAAGCCTAAGAGAACCCTCAGATTGTGAGAGCTGTGGAGTTCCCATCTGAAGGACCCAGGGGCAGGTAAGGAGATCAGCCTGGCTGCCCAGTGGGCACAGCAAGTGGGTTGTGCATTTCTGAGGGGACATTGGCTGTGTCTCCACCAATGCCCACATGGGAATGGAATTGGGAACCATGGTATCTCTGGATCTCTCCTATGTCCCACCTCCCCAAGGGACCTTTCAGGAGTCTCAGGAGCCTAAGACATGTGGGTCCAATAAAAGACAGTACAGATTTAGTCTATGTTCTCCCTCATGTGACAAATGAGAAATCAGAAAGAAAAACAATTGATGACATTGTGTCAAACAAATTAAACCAACAAGCAAATAAACAAATAAACCAAAAACCTACACTACATTCCACAGACTCTTTAATGTCCTAAAAATTAACTTTAGTATGGAAAAAAAATTGTAGAATAGATCTGTTGTATAGCTGAAAGAAAAATGTAAATGGCTTTAATATACAAAAGATAAATCCAGAATCCCCAGTGAACAGAAAAATAAGCAAAAGATTCATTTGAATGGGAGATTTAAAAAGAAGATACAAATAGCTGATTAATATGAAATAAGACGATCAGTCTCCCTGCTATGGTTTGATCATTTCTGTCCCTCTGAAGTTCATATGTTAGGAGGTTGGGCCACAGCTTAGTGGTAGAGCATGTGCTCAGCATGTGTGAAGTCCTAGGTTCAATTCCCAGCACAAAGCAAAACACAATACATATGTTGAAACCTAATCACTGATGTGGTGATAGGAGGTGAGGCCTTGGAAGGGAGGCTCTGCCCTTGTGTTTGGTATTTGTGTTCTTATTATAAAAAAAGACTCCAGTCTTGCTCCTTCTGTTCCATGAGGGGACCATAAGAAAGCCACATCTATGACCCAGGAAGTGGATCCTCACGAGACTGCAGACTTCCTGGCATCTTCATTTTGGCCTTCCTAGTATTGGAACTGTGAGAAATGAATTGCTGTTGCTTTTAAGCTACCCTATTTAGGGCATTTTGTTACAGTAGTGTGGCTGCAACCACAAGCAGAAACATCAAACAACACCCAGGATTTGGAGGCAGATTAATTTTTACCCATTGGGGCTGATTGGGTTCATTCTAAAAATATCAGGCCCTGATCTCTGGTGGTCTGGGGCTTATAATGGATAAGCAAGCAGGGCATACAGAGGCAGAATGACTTGTCATTTGGCAGCTGGTTTATACAGTGTGCGTAATAGTGACCAGCTGTGTGTCACAGTGACCAGCTGTTTCTGAGAGATAGAAGCAACCAGAACTGGAACAGGAATGGTTACCTGGGCAACTAACAAACCAAGGTACACTGGCTGGGGGCCGCGGGGGTGGGCATCTTCTGCTTCATGGCTACACTAACACACTCATTTCAAAAATGAAAAAAAAAAAACTGAAAAAATTTTATAATGAGTTGTATATTTTCACATATCGATTTGGCTATGATTGACAATTAAAATAATTGATACTATCATACTTTGACCAGTGTGAGAGCAACACTGACCTTTTGCACTGCTGGGGGGAAGATTAATTGGTGCAGTTACATGAGGGCAGCTAGAGATGTACACCAAGGTGAAGAATGCAGCTTCCCCTGGAACTCAATAAGGCACCTCTGTAAAATGGACACAGTAAGAGAGTCCCCATTTCATTGGGTTTTTGATAGGCTCAAGTGAGTTAATTCATGAATGTCATTTAATTCAGTGCCCAGCAGAAAATGAGGCTCATTCCAGGTGGCAGGGTAGGTCTGAAGGTCCTGACCAACACTGCCTTTCTACTGCTTGGGTCCGGGCCTCTCTCCATCCCTGACAGAACAGCTTCTTCCAACTATTTAGTTCTCAGTCTTGATATTGTTAACTTTTTATTTGTTTGTTTACTCAATGTTTAAAAAATACTAGGTATCTATTACAGCAGTATTTGTAACAGCAGAAAAAGGCAGGTAGCCAAAATGCCCATGAAAAAAGATCGACAAAATCAAGGCTAATTTCTCCTTGTGAGAATGGAGTGTTGGTGAAAAATAGCAAAAGAACTGGAACATGCTGGGGCTGTGGGAAAGTGAGAAAAGGAATTTACACAAGCAGATTTCATTGCAAATCCTACAAAAAAAAAGTCTTACTGCCCACGTGACACATGCTGAGCCAATCGCCCTGGGCCAAGGGCCTAACACTCTGACTGGTGGTTCCAATCTCCATGCGGTGCCACATAAGGCTAAAACATAGGCCCCGTGAGTGTGTAATTTAGCAGAAGTCAGCATGGTGGTCACTCGTGGAGGCAAGAATTGAGAGAAGGCCCCAACTCTCTAGGGAGGTGCAGCTGTCATAATTAACGTTCTGTGTGATCAAAATGCTAGTAATGTTCATCAAAATGTTAGCAACACAGGTCAAATCACTCTGTAGATGTAGCTTTGTGGTGTTTTCCTATGTATATGATCCACTCCATTCAACACATTGTAAAGACATGTGTCTGGAGTTATGATCTCATCTAAACAAACTTGTACATGGCAGAGATACGTCTAAAAAGACAGTTACTCTATTGCATCTAAAATTGCTTGTCCATAGTGGGATTAGGAATCACTTTTGTTTTACTTTCTGCATCAATATTTTCTATTTGTCTTCAATGAGCATCACCTTATTTTAAAATATTTATTTATTTATTGTGGCACTAGGAATAGAATTCAGGGCCTTTGCATTGAGCTATCTCCCCAGCCCTTTCTTTATTTGTATTTTGAAACAGGATCTCACTAAATTGCTAAATTGCTCAGTCTGGGCTCAAACTTGTGACTCTCCTGCCTGACCTGGTTACAGTGCGAGGATCACAGGTATGTGTCGCTGTCACACCCAGCGAAGTCACTTTTATACATGGGGGAAATGTGCACAAGCACTCTTGGGATTTAAAAGTGAAGAACTCAACATACAATCTTATATTTAAAAGCTGTAATTGGAACATGCGACTGGAACATTGAAAGAGGGACATGGCTCATGGCTGGAGTCAGTGTCATGACCCAAGTTTTAGTCAAATCGCTTTAAGAGACAAACGCTTTTAATTAAAATGACAAATTCTCAGCTCAAATTAGAATAAACAAAAATGGAACTTTATTGCCTCACATAATTAAAGATCTGGGTAGAATTTTTTTCCAGGTATGGCTGGATAGACTCCTTAAAAGATGTCATTAGGGTCTTTCATTCTTTCTCTCTGGCACCCTCTGTCCACTTTCCATGCTTTCTTCTATTTGGCCTCATTTTCAGACAGATCCTCCCTAGGAGCAGGCAAACACCACTCCAGCTGTTCCAGGCTGACAGCCTTCCTGCCTAACAACAGGGCATCCTTCCCTAACAACAGGGAAGCCAAAAGTTAGGCAAGAGACTTATTGGCCAAGAGTGGGTCACATGATCCACTCTGCACCAATCAGTGTGGCCCAAGGATGAGTGCTCTGATTGGTCAGCCTAGACCTTTCGCTAAAGGTCACTGAGGTCAGTTCTTTAAGAAGGATAAAAGTAAAATCATGGAAAATGAATGCTACTCAAGTCAAATTAATAGGTGTGTCCCCTGCCCAGAGCTACTGGCTCTGCTTGGCTCCCAAAACCCCTGAAGTTGTGGCATCCATGTGGATGTATTTTTGTTTTTAATTGATATATGATAGTTGTGTATATTTATGGGGCACAGAATGACATTTTAGCATGCACATACAACATTGGAATGATCCACTCATGGTGATGAACATAGCTATTACCTCAGGTATATATCATTTCTTTGTACTGGGAATACTCAATATCTTTTCTACAAAATATTTAAAAATATTCAAATAATTGTCAACCAAAGCTATCCTACTATTTTGCAGAACATTAGGAGTTATTTGTCTAATCCAGCTGCAGCCTTGGACTTATAGATTACTCGCTCTCCATTTCCCCTTCCCCTACCTTTTCCAGGATCTGGAGAACACTATTCTACTATTTCCGTGAGATTAACTTGCTAGTTTCTACATGTGAGAACATATGGCATCTGTTTTTCTATGCGTGACTTATTTTGCTCAACACAGTATTCTCTAGTTCCATCTCTATTGCTACAAAGCTATTTATTTATTTATTTATTTATTTATTTATTTATTTATTTTGTCATTTTGAGATGAGGTCTCGCTGTGCAGTTTAGGCTGACCTTCAGCTCACTTTGTAGCCCAGGCTGATCTTGAACTCACAACCACCCTCCTACCTCAGTCTCCCTAGTGCTGGGATTACAGGTGTCCAGCACAACGCCCAGCTCAGAGGTTTATTTTTTCTCACTGAATAATACTCCATTGAGTATTTTTGTAGCATTTCCTTAATCTGTTCATCTGCAAATGCCTAGGTTGATCCCAGACCTTGGTTGTTGGGAGCAATGTTGCAATAAACATGGGTATGGCTGTCTCTTCCACATACTGATTTCAATTCCTTTAGAAGTGCATCAATCATAGGATCACTAGATCACACCATAGTACTATTTCTAGTTTAATGAGGAAATTAATGCTATTTCCCATAACAGTTGTACTAATTTATATTCCTACTGACAGTATATGATAGCTCCTCTTTGTCTGCATCCACCCTAGAGTGTATCATTTATTTATTTATTTATTTATTTATTTATTTATTTGAGCCAGGCCTTACTATATACCCAAGGTGGCCTCAAATTCCTGATCCTTTTTTTCCCTCCTGAATAGCCACTTTTAACTCGAGTGAAATGGTATCTCATTGAGATTTGACATGCATTTGCCTAGTTGCTTAATGATGTGGAGTACTTTTTCTTATATTTGTTTGCTACTTATATATATTCTTATGAGAAATGGCTATTTGAGTTGTTTATTTTAAAATTGGATTATTTTGGGGTTTTTTGCTATTAAGCTTTTGAGTTCTTGGAAGCTAACCCCTTGCTGGATGAATAGTTTACAAATCTGTTCTCCCATTCTATAGGCTGCCTCTCCACTCTGTTGATGTTGCCTTTGCTATGAAGAAGCTTTTTAGTTTTTACCTAATCCCCTCTGTCAGTTTTTGCTTTTGTTGCCTGTGCTTTTGGGATCATTTTCAGAAAGTGTCAGACTAATGTCCTGAACATGTCCTCTGCGTTTTCTTCTAGTAGTTTCATAGGAACATCCTTTTTAGGAAGGACCATGGCTTCCATTTCTAAAGACTCAGAGAGGCAACCAGGGGAAACTGGCTATTCCTTCCCTCTGAGGCTGCGGTGCCAAGTTTCTGGCTGGAGCTTCTCTTAGAAGACTGGATCATAAAGCTCTGGAAATGGGCGCTTGGGATGGAAACACAGACACACAGTTAATTAGAGCGTCATGCTTGGCGCCACCCTAATTAAGGCCGTTCCCAGTGAAGGCCAAGATGTCGTTTTCTCTTTTACAGCGCTTGGTGGCAAGCCTCTCCTTTCCCTTCCCTCAGATGCATCCTATTCTGCCTGGCTGGGGGCAGGGTGGGTGGGACCACTCAAAAAGACTATCTGGGTCCCATTGGAGGAACATAGTCATCCTCCCAGGATGGGGCGGGGGAAGTGGGTGCAATGTAAACCCTGGCTCTCTGTTGCTTAGAAGTGGGGGTAGGGACATAGTGTCCCACCTCAGTTTGGATTGGAACCTTCCAGCCAGTGAAAAATGGCTCTCAAAAGGTGCTTAGTGGCCTTGCCAGCCAGGAATGCAATCACACCCCAATGCTGCTTTCATGGGGATGGGGAATCTGGTGTCTTTAGCCAGACTCCAAATGTCCTTGATGCCCACCATTCCCTGATCCGCCTTGATGCAGTCGGACACAGAGGACACACTTACAGTCAGACGTGTATTAAAAGATTCATGGAGTGTCTCCAGGAACCAATTCTCCCATTAACCACAATACAGAGCTGTAATTCTGTATCCTAGTGCTTTTGAGGAATTCATCGGAAGCCAGAGCTGGTAAGGACATGAACATCATTGTATATTATGCATAAAAACTTAAGGCCAAGACAAAGATTTTCCCAAGATTTCAGAATGTATTAGATTAGCTGAGATGATAATTGGCAAAGAGAGCTTGAGTGCCAGTGGGAATGACCAGACAGCTACAGGCTGTGTCACTTATGATTCTGAGGTCTCTGCCTTGCTCAAGGTGGAACAGACTCTTGATCAATTAGTGATGTCTGCCATGGTCACTGAAAGTGGGACATGGTCATGTATATGTTTACAGACCCTAGAATCAAGTGAAGATTTATAGAAGAGGCATGAAATCTCTGAAAGTCATTGGTAGTTCTTAGGGATTGTGGTCAGGATTATGCAATAGGAACTCCTAAGATTTTCACATTAGGATCTTATTGAAAAAATTGGGATTTGTTTCTATGTGCCACCGGAGTGTGGGGCCAGTGGTCCTGTGACTGTAGGAGGAGCTGGGTCTTGTGTGAAGCGGAGTTACCAGGTCATGGAGTCCGGAGTTAAGATCATCACTGAAGACCTGAGTGTCAGGACACCTCGTTTGCTTCTGCTTATGCCACCATTGCCGAGTGACCTAGAGAGCCTGCTCTTCCATTGGGCCCCAGCCACTGTGGTCCCAGGGAGTCCACTGAGCCCTCACACTCAGACAGCCAAATAGTCTAACTTCATGTTGTTTTTAACTGTGGTCAAATACATATATTATAAATTTTGCCATTTTAAAGTGTGCAGTTTTGTGGCATAAACACACATATTCCCACATCTGTGTAATTCCAGCTCTAGGCACTTTTCATCACCCAACTCTGTACCCACTGAACAATGACTCCCCACTCCATGTCCCCCAGCTCCTGGTATCCACCATCATGCTGTAAATGGGGAGTGAACTCCCTGGCAAGGTCTTTGACAGTCATCTCAATACAGCCATGGAAACCACACTCAGAGGCACAAAACATTAAAGGATTTACTATACACACAATTCTTAGAGAGAGAAGTGTGGCTATCCCTTCAATGCAGAGGGATGGCAGAGGAGCAAGTTCAACCAAGCAGGTGGAGAGGAGAAAGAAGGAAAGAGCCATCCCAGGCAGGCGCCTTCACTGGGTGGCAAGGAGAGCACCGAGTGGGAGGAATGAGAGGGGTTTATATTTAATTTATTTTTTTTTATGTAT
>PVKN010009341.1:0-23904 GCA_004027915.1 Capromys pilorides
AATAGCTATCTGAGGAGATCAGAGGAGAGGTGTGGAAAAGTTCACCAACTTGTAACATCTAAGATTGACCAAGAAGTAACAGCATGAACATTTTATTGAGGAATAAAGTATATGTACAAAAATGTCAGCTAAAATCAAAAATGTTGAGCACAGCTGTCTCTGCTGACCAGGTCTGGATGGGGGAAGGAGTAGGGCTGATAACCATGTCATTATTAGCTTTTTGAAATTTTTATGTGTATGTCTGAATTCATTAAATGCAAAACATTTGACATTTAAAGGGAGTTCAATACAGCTTCTCTCCATGCATGCTGCATACATGTGTTGCAATAGTGTACTGACCCCCACTGGTATATATAATTATCACATTCATCAAAACTAAAAATAATAAAGTAAAATATATCGAAAGGGACTTTTAAGCCTCCAGATTTCTGAGCATAATGGACTCTCTGGGCTAGATGGGACAGACCTTAAACATGCTTTCATGAAACACTAGCTAGCCTTAACACCAACCGAGCTGACAGAGGACAACACAGGCCCACAGTGGCCTGTCCTCAGGTTGCTCCCAGCTGTGTAGGGCCTAAAAGCAGCCCTCATCCTCTGACCAGCAGTCCCATCCCGCACTGTGTTCTCAGAGGATCCCACGTGGCTGGGAAGCAAAAGGTCAAAGAAAAAAGAGAAATGGAACTAGTTGGCCATAACATGACTTACTGATCATATGGATATGTTGTTCCACAAAGGAGCCATACATAAACTGAGTGCGGATGTTCACTCCATGGGCCCACAACTGGCCCCTTTGCTCAAGCTATTTCTCTCTGGGTCACTCCCTGCACAGCCAGACCTACTTACTGTCACCTTTGGTCTGGGAGAGGGGAGGAGACTTCATCCATCCAGGAGCTTCAGCTTCACCCAGGAAACCCAATGATCTCTGCTTCAGTTTGCAACCACCTTTCTCTTGTACTGAAAGCTTGAAACTCACCTGTCCCCAAATGCCCTTTTCTCCCCATTTTAAATGTCACTTGGGTTTTACTTGGGTTTTCTCACCAGCAGTCCTTACCTCATCTCATAGCGACGAAGGAGTCACAACTTGACAATGTGATGTATTCTGCATGCCTATCACACCAGCTATGTCCCCAGGAATGTGTCCAACAAACAGACTTCCATAAATACACAAAGACATCATCAAAATGTGCCAGCAGAGGCAAGAAGCAAGCTCAGGGCCATCAGTAGGAAAGGTGTACCATGAACACTGCAGTCTCTACAAAGGAGACAGAGCTATGGAACCAGCTCCAGCATTTGTTCTCCCATCTAACAAGAAACAGAATGAGAAAGAATCTATATAAGAAACCACCATTTGTATAAAAAGACAGGGGATAGATGTGTCATTGAGCTGTGTGTGCTCAGAATCTCCTAGAATCACACACACAGGCACACACACACACACACACACACACACACACACGAGACTAGGTGGAGACAAGATTTATTTTGTAGTATGCATCCATTTTAGTTGCCTAGATCTTTTTTTGCATGATCATAAAACAACAAGAACATAAGTATGCATGAAGACACAAGGCAATTGGAACCCTAATGCACTGCTATTGGGAATGTAAAATGGTGCCACCACTGTGCAAAACAGTCAGCAGAATCCCAGAACTCTTGGAATTTGAGACAGGAGGATCACACATTCAAGCCCAGCCTGGGCAACTTAGCAGGATCCTGTCTCAAAATAAAAAGTGGTGGGGATATAGCTCAATGTGAAGGTTCTGGGTTCAATCTCCTACACTGAAGAAAGAAAAAAAGGAAAGAAGAACGAAGGAAGGAAGGAAGGAAGGAAGGAAGGAAGGAAGGAAGGAAGGAAGGTAGGAAGGATGGAAGGAATAGAAACCTTAAAAAGGTAAGAACTTCGGACATAGTCTACAACATAGATGAGACAGTAAAAACATACCAGTCACCAAAAGACAAATACTATATGATTCCACTAATATGAGCTATCTAGGACAGTTATACTTGGAGAAGCAGAGTGTAGAGTAGGCTGCCAGGGTCTGGGGAGAGAAAACAGGTTGTTTTATGGAGACAGGGCTTCATATTTACGAAGTGGAAAGAGCTCCACAGGTGAGTAGTGGATGTGTTTGATGCCAGGGAACCATGCATGTAAGGTGGCTCAATGGTCAGCGTTTTGTGATATTTATTTTACCACACTACAAGTATCTCTTGATTGATGTGATTCCTTGGAGAGTCTGTAAGTCAGGGAGGAGGTCGCCTCTGGGAGGTCACAACTGTTGCTGCCCATCAGCCTAGGATTCTTTTGCTCAATTCAAATGGAAATCATGAATCAGCATTGAACAGCTCCGCTAGGTCCTGACATCACCAGATGACACCAGGTAGTGCTGGATACCCACAGCAAACACAGCCAGTGGCTGGGTATTGCTGGCCATTACCATCCAATGCCACCTTGTGCTGGGCACATAGGTCAGCTCTGTCAGGCACTGGGTTTTTGCTGGTGGTCTTCATTGACTGCAGTCTCTGGACTTCTTTGATACTGACAGCTGAGTGATTATTACTCTTTCTTTTAAAACAACTTAGGATAAAGATCTCAAGTGTATTTATAGGACTTTTGCACCCCACACTTCCTGAGAAATGAATCATGAGCACGTTTACAGGAGCAGCAAAGCAAGACTTTATTTTAACAGGGCCTGTGCTGCAGCCAAGGGTTCAGTACACAGGAGGGAGCCCTCCTAGATGAAATCCAGGAAGTGGCTGGGGGTGATGCTCATATAGGACCCGCAGGTCTGTGGAAATGAGGCTCAGGGCTGAAAGCTTGCTGTGAAAGCTAGGTATGCAAATAAGGGGCCAGATTGCCCCTTCCTGACCTAAGCCACTCCAGGGTGATCCCTTCTTCACAAAAGCAACAGCAGCATCTAGAGGATGCTGGGAGGGGTTGAGGGGCAGCATGCTCTCTGACTCATGTTGAAGTTGTATTCATGTTGGAATGGAGGTTTAATACCAGGGAGGACACTGAAGCAAACTGTCTCCATCCACTGGTAGAGTTGAGAGGGAACAAAGGGAGGGGAGGGAGCACTGGCTCCCAGGAAGTGATTAGTACTAAAGTCATCATAGCTTTATAAGAAGAGGGGCACACCCTTAATCCCCCTCCATCTGGCACAGGGAAAAATGAGAGTTAGTGTTTCTCATCTGTTTCACTCTGAAATGCTCAGGCTTCTGGCAGGAGGATACCCTACCTTCATTGGGTCCCCTAATACCATAGCCCTGTGGTCCCACAATATTCCTGAGTCTTAAAAAAATTTCAAGGTAAAGGCCACCTGAGCCCTCACACCATAGGAATGGGGTGGGGGTGTTCTCTGGGCCTCAGATCTGACCTGACAGCCCCAGGATTGATCCCAAGTGGAAGTCTCGTAGGAGTAGAAGTGGCCTGATCTACCTCAAACACTACTGTCCCCAAGATGAGCTGGGGAAGCTGCCCTGGGGTGCCCAGAAAGGGAAGTATGGCTCTGTGGTTGGACACCTGAGCTTCCCACAATGCTTCCTTCCTGTGCCCAAGGCAGCACATCTTCTTCCTTGTAGGGGCCATGGTGATGTCCTCAGGACTCTAAAATCAATGCCACTGTAAGGATCACCTTGCAGAAAAGATGAAATGTGATTACAACTACAGAGGCATTTTCAAATTCTAACACTTCTAGTGGAACTCATAGTTGATTTGCTACTGTATGCTAACGAGCCACGTGAGAAGGCTGTGGATGTAACAGTGGCACAGTGCCTGCTTTGCAAACATGAAGTCCTGAGTTCAATTCCTAGTACCAAAAAAAAAAAAAATCATGTGAGATCATTCACAAACATTCCTTGATCCCATGGCCCCATTTTTTTGGATAGCCTCCTAGTAAAACAGCTCTTAAGAGAAACTGTTCAACAGCTTTTATTAAGATGTTTAGGATGAAAGGCCAGCCAGATAGCTTAGTGGATTAAAGTGCCTGCTTAGGCAGATGCAGTGGCCCAGGGTTCAGTCCCCAGCTTGCCATGCTGGCCCCATTGCCAGGGCATGCTGAAACAGCAATTGAGACTGGGTGTGGGGAGTGCACACTTGTTAGTACCAGCACTTGGGAGGCTCAAAAACAGGAAAGATCACTACAAGTCTGATCTGTGCAGTGAGACCCTCTACTAAATACTTTTTTTAAAAAAATGTTTAGGATGACTAGCCAGATGTGGTGGCACATGCCTATAATCCTAGCACTTGGGAAGCTGAGGCAGGAGGATTGCTATGAATTTCACGACCAGCCTGAACTATATATATGAGACTGTCTCTAAAAGGGGAGAGGGGTGAATGCTTGAAAAGAGTATAATTATATGTGCATATATTTTAAAATATTTTAAAATATAAATAAGGATGTATGAATGCTAAAAATTCTAGATGTCACCCTGAGAAAAAGCTCAGTATTTAAATGGAAAAGATAACCTCTGGATCCTGAAATATACCAGTCACCAAGTGGAAGTTCAGTGTTTTGGAGCTTCCAGGAGAAAACTTGAGAAAAGACCTTTATAACATTAGACTAGGATTCCTTAAAGCAAGAAGGAAATGCACCAATCATAAAAGATTAGATGAACTGCACTGCACTAAGATTAAAAATGTTCATTCTTCAAAAGGCACTCTTAACCTGAGATGTGGGTCAATAATATAACACTTGTGTAACATGTTCCAGGCCATGAGTTTGACACCCCCCAGTGTAAAAGAAAATAAGAAATGGAGGGAAGGAAGAAATAAATATAATACACAGACTGAAAAAAAATGGTTCTCATATATATCACACATGTCAAAGGGCATGCAAAGAACATATAAAAACTTTAAGCAGCCAATAAAAAGAATGCAAGTGATTTAAGACAAAAGATATCATGTTAATTAGTTTCCCTTTACTATAACAAGTAGCTAAAATAAATTAACTTACAAGGAGGAAAGGTCTGTTTTAGCTCAATTTTGGAAGTTTCAGCCTGTTGGTTTGGGGTCATGGCGAGGCAGCACACTAACCACACTGACCACGTGTCCCAGCTCTTCTGCTGCCAGGCAGTGGCAGCATGTAATGCTCTAAATGTTCAGAACAGTTTTATTCACAACACCCAAACTCTTGTGACAACCCAAATACCCACAAAGAAGTGAGTGCATAAAACTTAAGTAGACCCATTTGATGGACATGCATGTGGCTGGATGGATTCATATGTATTTGTGCATTATGTTTGAATGGTTGTGTGTAGATGTGAATGGATATGAATGGATGTGTATGGATGTGTGTTGCAAAGGTAAATACAAATCTGTAAAAATAAATAAAATTAGACTCTTCTCTGATTTATGATAGGGATGGAGGCTGTCTCCTTGTAGCGCTCTAGTACAGCTGACACTATAAACACTATCTTTGTCTCACCACCGCCTGTGAATCTTGCTTAAAAGTTAACCGAGCCTCTGGCTGATTTTGCACTCCAGGACTGTCTCTGTGGAGGCCAGGCATTCCCTCTGACTTGGACATCCAGAGAGCCCTGCTCCCCTCCTCCCAGGAGGGAGTGACTTCCTGCTTGTGAGAAGAGAGATATTAGAAACAGAGTATGCATGAACAGATGCATCTGCCAGGCTCTGAGAGGTGAGCCCTCTTGTAGTGTGTGCTGTAATCTACTCCAAGGTTTGCACAATCACAAAATATTTTTAAACTATTTATTTATTAATTTGGTACAGGGTCTCACTATACAGTTCAGACTCACAGTGATTCTCTGGTCTCAGCCCCCCCAGGACTGGATTACAGCCATGTGCCACCACAGCTGGTTTTAGCAGCCAGCAGAGCGCACCAGGGTCTGGGTTTGGCACAGCATGCGGTAATGAAAATCAAACTTGGGTCTCTGAGCTTGTTAGGCAGGTGCTTAGACTGCCGTGCTATCTCCCTAGCCCCACAATAACACAATTGTCCTCTTTCTCTTCTACCTCTGTGCAAAAGTGCTCTGAGTTGGCAGGAAAGTTTGCTTTTAATTTTTTCTAATTGTGAATGCATGTTTATTTTGTCTATGGATATGCATATATATGTGATTTGTGTGTGCCTATTCATGCACATGGTAAATATATATATATATATGCTTCTATGTATACACAAGTGTGCATATGTGTCTATGTCTATGAGCCTGTGCATGTATATATGTGTGTATGTATGTATACTTGTGTATGGATTGAGATTATCAGAATATAAGTATATTGTGTGGATATATATATATATATCTATGTGCATGTATATATATGGGTATGCATGTGCTATGTGTCTATGGAGTTGTATGTGTACACAAGGTGTGCACAAGTATGTCTATAGGTATGCATGTATGTATATGGGTGTACACACGTGTATGTGTCCATGGTTGTATATGTGTTTGAATATGCATATGTGTGCATGTGTCTGTATGTGTGTGTATGTGTATATGGATGACCATGGGTGTACGTATGTATGTGCAGAAGCATGTCTTTGTGGGAGAGGGTAGTGATACATCAAAGCTGGTCGAACTGAGACAGGGGACGGGGATAGGAGGCCAGTTTTTTCACATGTTCTCTGTAGCAATCACACAGAGCACACATGTAATCTGATTTAAAAAGACATCCTTTTGGGTCTTAGCAGTGTCTGCTGTATATGTGTGCATGTGTCTGTATCTTTAATAATAGCAAGTTTCTCTATATCTTTAATAACAGCAACAGTTACATCTGCTAGCAGGCCCCGGCCCTGTGCCCAGTGTCCTGCACACCACCCTCCTGACAACCTGCCCAGCCTTGCAGGAGGTGGACGCTACTATCTCCACATTTTAGAAATGGAAAACCAGCCATGGTCCAAGGTGAAGGGGCTAGAAGCATGTGCTGCTGACCTCTCATCCACCTCAACTCACAGCAGAGCCTGCACCAACCACAAGCACACTGTCCTTCTAGCCCAGGAGCCCATGTGAGTGAGTGACTGGCAGCACCCTGACTGGTAGCTGGGGATCCTGCAGCTCCCTGCCCCACAGCCTGGCTCTATGCTCATTGCCCAGCTGCTTCCCCCAGGCCAGGAGCCAGCCTAGAGAAATCCTGCAGCAGCTGCAGGGCAGACAAGAGCCAAAGAACACAGTTTACATCAGGCTCTGGGGGAGGAGTGCTGCCAAGCGCATGCTTAGGCTCAGTGAAGCTAGCTAGGAAGACTGGAGAATGAAAACGCCTCAGCCCCTGGCATATGGACTTGGACCCTGGCATAGGGTCCCAGGAAGGAATTATTGTCCCCACTGGACGCCTGAGATGGCTGCAGCCCAGGAGGGCTGCTCAGCACGTCAGTTCTAGGCAGGCTGAGGGCACAGCCCTCCCCTCCAGGGCATTCATTGCCACACCTTCCCAGTCACCATCAGGGGTCTTATTCTGCCCCAGCAATGCTCCTACAGTCCTTTATCCTAGTGGTAACCCCTGATGTCCAGACTGCCCCTCCTCCTGTGACAACCGCCCAGGCCCACTCTCCTGGCACGGCTTTCCCTGGGCACATAGCACCCTGAGCTCGCTGTGCGGCGAGCGCCGAGAGGCACTGCTCAGTGGAGCAGCTCTGCCTCCTTGTGGCCAGACGCAGCCTCCGTCCTTTAAGGAGGCAGGGGGCAGTGCTCCTCCCCAGCAAGGCACAGCAAGGCTACTTGCTTGTGACACAGCCTGGACGGCTGAGGTCAAGAGAAACAAGAACAGGAGTAACAACATCATCTAGCACAGTGTACATGACAAATACCTACAAATTCATAAGGGGTGGAGCAGAGAAAAGGGGGTATCAGTATGAGCTCATGCCACAGAAAGGAAAGCTGGAATGGCCAATAAACCAGAGGGAAGTCACTCAGCTTCCTTAGGATTTGGAGAAGAGCAAATTCCACCTTCTTTCACTCGAACAGGACCATCACAGTGAGGCCCGGAGGAAGGTGTGCTGCTACTTGCCGCACTCTGGTGCCAGTGCTTGGGAACACATCTGGCACTACTGGACTTTATGAAGTCACTGGCAAAAACATCCTCCCATCTTCCTGGGTGCAGCCTCAGGTACTCCTGGCCCCAGGCACATGAGAATATTGGCAGCAGTGCTCTTTATAGAGGGCCAGAAGAGAGAGCAAGAGAACAACCTCAGTGTTCCCAACAGTACAGCAAGGGACTTCGCTAGTGTGTTCAGACTATGGAATTCTCAGGGGCAATGAACAAACCTGAATGTGCCCATCTGTGTGACTGAATCTGAGAAACACAAACGCAAATGAAAACTAGCAAGTTGCAGAGTTACAAATTCCATCTGATATGTATGCAAAATGTCTGAATCTTAGTTTCCTTGTCTGTGTTAGAAAATAATCAGGTGCATCGTTTAGGGTTCACTAGAGAAAGATTTAATACAAAACAGGCATCAAAGGAACAAATAGTCCTTACAATGGCTGCCTGCAGAGCCAAGATAGAAGGATGTAGAACAGACGCCTGCATGCTAGAGTTGAAGAATACAGTCAAAAGTTAAAGGCCTGGGGTTCACTGCAGAGTCTGGTGTATGTCTGTGTTAGAAGCTTGAAGAAACCAAACACAATGGTGAAGACTGGAGTTTCTCCTCCAAGAAAGAAAGGGGCTTACTTCCTCCTTCCCTGACATGCCCAGAACCACATTCCACTAACCCACTAAGTGGTTCTCCATCCACTCAAGCACACACCACAATTAGCAGTCACACAATGTGTGCCCTAGCAAATAGGAGCAAGAAAGAAAATGAGAGCCTTTCCAGTTCCAGGTGAAGGCTACGTGAACACTGGTGACACCTAGCCTGGATCAGACAGCCTTAAGCCAGGGGTGGGGAGTGGTGGAGTGGCCAAGCCAGAGTTCCCACCAGGTGGGCCTGCCTCACCTAATCCTTTCATAAAGAAAGGATTGCTCGCTAATCCTTTCATAAAGAAGCTGTTTTTTGGGCCCACCAGATAGCTCAGCAGGTTAAAACACCTGCTTAGGCAGACACAGGACCTGAGTTTGACACCTGGCATGCTGTGCTGGCCCCGCCCTCGGGGCATGCTGGGACATCGATTGAGACCAGCTGTGGTGGAACGTGCCTGTAATCCCAGCACTTGGGAGGATGACTATTAGTCTGACCTGTGTACGGGACCCTGTAAACCCTGTATTAAAAATAAAGGGGAAGAAAGCTGTTTTCTTTTCTATTTTGGTACAAACTTCCCAGTTATGCCAGGCAAGGTCTCCCCAAGGTCATTACCCTCTCACACAAGCTAATGTCCCTTTTTTTATTTTCTTTTTCACTTTTCCTTTCTTTCCTTTCCCCAACTCCATTTGAACATTTTCTTCCTATTTCACAATATCTATTATACATGTTGGTCCTTATTTACATTTATAATTTCTCACACCGGAGAAATAATAGGATATTTACACATGTCCAATATATTTAACTTAACATATGGTCTGAAGATGCATTCATTTAGCTAGAAATGTCTTGAACTCATCCACCTTTGTGGTAGAGTAATACTCCATTGTATGTATTTTAAAAACTCCACACCTCCTTTATCCACTTACCAGTTGATGGGTCATTTGGGCTATTTCCAAGATATGGCTATTACAAACTGGGCTGCTATAAACATGTTTGTGCATATGTCACTGTGTTATGATTCTTTTAATTCTTTCAAGAAGATATCAAGAAGAGGAATGGCTGGGTCAAATGGAACCTCTAGTTCTAGTTTTTTTGAGAATCCTCTACACTGATTTCCACAGTGGTTGCCCCAGTTTACACTCCCACCAACAATGGAGAAGGGTTCCTTTCTTCCCCATAGTCCTGCCAGAATTTGTTATTGGTTTATTTTTTGATAATAGCCATTCTTTCTAGGTTGAGATGGAACTTCAGCATTGTTGTAATTTGCATCTCTCAAATGACCACTGCTGTTGAATATTTTTATATGTATTTTGTTTATATTTATCTGAGAAGTGTGTATTCACCTCAGATGCCCATTTTGAATTTGGTCTTTAAACTTGGAGTGTCTAATTTTTTTAGTTCTTTACTTTGTCTGAGGAATAGCTGATTAAAAACAAATCCCCATTCTGTGGTTGTCTCTTCACACTGTTGCACTCTCTCTCTCTCTCTCTCTCTCTCTCTCTCTCTCTCTCTCTCTCTCTCTCTCTCTCTCTCTCTCTGGGAATATAAGCCACACATGACCATAGGAGTCTGTCTCTGGAACCAAGGAACATGGCAGTGGCCATGAACAACCACTTCTATACTTCTGAAAAGTGAGAGAGGAGCTGGGAGCATGCTGGTAACCCAGAGTTCAATCCCTAGCACTGGAGAAAAACAATTGCCTGAAGCTGAGGAAGGAGCCTATACACGCAAGAAAACAAAGCTAAGTGAGGGAAGAATTCTAGTCTGACAAGTTTTTGAGCTCTGAGAGCCATATTTGGTGAAAGCTAGCTCTCCCTTTGTGACTAGAACCAAAAAACTGTAGGACTTTTTTCCTCAAAGCTATTTAAACTGATTATTTTACTTTGAACAACTGAGTCTTAACTGATTCAGCAAAATTAGGAAATTCACACAGAGTTCTTAAATCCCTATGAGCACCAAGCATTGCTTATTTCCCAACAGCTGTTAACTCTGTGCTAGGTAAGGGTATTAGATTAACTGTTCCAAAATCAGTGCTGAAAAATAAAAAGATGTAATCTCCAGAAAAGTGAAAATTATGAATTTTATTTATGGTTTTTGTTGCTATTCTTTTTTGAGACAAGGTCTCATTATATAGTCCAGGCTGGTCTTGAATTATGTAGCCCAGAGTGGTCCCAAATTCACATTGATCCTCTTCAATGTACTACCATACCTGGATGATTCAGTTTGTACCTTTCAAACCAAAACCTAATTCCTAAACTTTTATCTGGTAATAATTTTTGTGTTAACATTCTTTGCCCAGGCTTTTGCATCTAAAGTAAGCAAGCTTGGCTAGTTTTGTGTGTGAACTTGACTAGGGCCAGGTAGTTCTCAGTTAAACAAACACTAACTAAAGTTATCCCCAGGTATCTGAGAGGGATCAGCTCTAGGACTTTCTCAGATACCAAAGTTTATGGGTGTTTTTGTCCCTTATATAAAATGCTGTGAAGTTCACTACAACCTGGACATCCTCTTGTGAACTTTTAAATCACCCAGAGATGGTTCACAACCTCTAATGCAATGGAAATGTCATGTGGTTGTTTACTGCACTGCTTAGAAATGACAAGGAGAAAGTCCTATATGTCCAAGTCACATCTGGCTTAGGGTTTCCTTTTCATTAGAGACCAGGCTATATAGGATTAAGCTGCTGACCACAAGAACCTCTGGCTGTGTGGGAAAAGAGCACATGCATAGTGCTCTGAGGTCCAGATAACAACACAGCTGACATCCAAAGCAATAAAGCTGCCAACTTTACAGATCAAATAGTCCTCTTAATTGGCAAAATTTACTACTTGGAGAAGTCTTTGAATTGACTCCTAAGGTCCTACTCAGTTTCCAAGCTTGCCTCAGTATCCACTTCCTTTGTTTGAAAACCAACTACAGGCTATCCAGTGGAGCTCTTCTATCTTTACAGAGAGTTCTGAGCTTGCTGGATGCTCCAAAATCTTACTACTGGCCTCTTTTATTTAAGGTGTTCACCATCCACTCATTGAAGAGGTTGGGGCTAGGCCAAGACTCTTAACTTTTTAAATTATTTTTGATCCATGGTCAGTTGTATCCTTGGATATAGATTCTACAGAGGCAATGGATGACTGTATTTTATCAATGTAGTTCATCTATAATATTTCTTTAAATAAAGATTATTCCCAGCCAAGTGTAGCAATGCACATCAGTCATCCCCATTACATGGGAGGTTGAAGCAGGAGAATCTTAAGTTCCAGCCCAGCATAGGCAATTCAGTGGCTTAGTGAGGTTGACTCAAAATAGAAAATAAAGTAAAATTAAAAGGGCTAGGGAGGTACTGGATTCAATCCCTAGTACTACAAAAAAAAGATTGTCCTAGAAATGTGAGTAGATACCATCTGTCCAATCATCAGAAAGGCTGTAGGAATAAATATGAGGAGCCAATTCCTAGAAATAAACCCCTCTCTGGTTCTATTTCTCATATATAGTACTGATATCTTTGATGTATATATGCACATATACGGACATATACAGCTTTAATCTTGTTGGCAGATCCGTGATATAATTAGCTATGCCCTACTGTTCTGCCTGATACCAGTCACAAGAAAAGCCCCTGAATTCTCCCCACAGGTCAGACTTACCTACCTACCTTTCCTCCTTTCCTTTTCCTGCTTCTAATGGGCCTTTCTCAGACTAGAAGGCCTGTGTCTCCTGAGGTCACTGTTTCTCCTGACCTGTTCAGCTCATCACACATCTGCTCTAACTAGGAAGCCTAGCTTTTTCAATCATAGCTGCACTGCCAGTGTTACTCTCCAGCTCAGCCACGGGAAGGCACATTTGCATAATTTATCTACCATATTCTCTCTTCTTTCTCCTCAAGGGCCCATTTCTATGTATTACCTGTTTGGCAGACTGATGGGGTCTCTGAATATCCATTCCTGTTTTCTTCCATGGTAATTGGCCAGACATAACTTTCTGAAAGACTAAATTTCTCAGCCTCTCTTTCCACTGTGTGGTCATACAACTTGGTTGTAACCAATAGGATATGAGCAAAAGTAATATGTGTTAAGCTGTACAATAAAAGTGGGGCATGCCCACTTCTTCCAGATAGCCAAAATATAGACATGGTGATGGGCAATACTCGATTTTATGGATTGTGAAATCATTCTAATAGGAGCAGAGCAAGAAGACAAAACTGAAGTCCTACACTGCTACCCAGACTTCCATCTGGTTTATGATCTCTTTTTTTGGCTCACTTTTTTAATCTCTGCAGCAACAAACATATTGACATTCCAGGGCCAGGGATATAGCTTAGTGGCACAGCGCCTGCCTGGCAAGTCTGAGGTCCTGAGTTTAACTGCCAGTACCTTAAAAATTAAAAATCTACTAACCAAAATACCACCAAATTTGCCAATAAATAATCAGCTTTTCTCAACCTACCTACTGAACCACTGATTTTATTATTGGACTGCTGCTCCTGCTTTCTACCTCTAAATACAGTTCACTCCTCTTCTCCAAGGTCTCTCCTTGAATCTCATTTCCTCACTCTACTTTTTCCTTTGGAAATGTCATTCATACCCATAGAAAATGACTTTACAATCTTTTTTTTCTCTGAGACAGGAACTCACTATGTAGTCCAGGCTGGCCTTGTATTCTCTTATGTAGCCCAGGCTGGCCACAAACTCACAGTGAGCCTCCTATCTCCTGAGTGCTCAGATGATAGGCATGACCCACACCCAGATGACCTTACAATCTTATAATCTCATTTCTAAGGATCAGATCTGACTATAGGAATTTTACTTTCTGATGGATTGCTAGCACACCCCCCACACACACACCTCCAGACACAAATGCTCACATTCACACACTCATTATAGGGATTAGTATTTGCAATTTATTCTTCTCCCAATTTGCCTGTTTGAGCAAATGGCATAAATGGTAACACTATCCTGTCAAGATCCCAGCCTGAAAATTTTATAGCAGGGACCACAAATGCAAATACTTAAGAGACCAGGCAAATAATCAGGGACAAGAAGAAACTCTGGGGAGCTCATGACCAACCTAAAAAAAGCAGCCACCACTTGGCTGATTTCTGGTATGCAATAATACAGAACCATCCTTGAGATTTTCTGATTTTTCTTTTTCCTTCTTCTTCTTTTTTTTTTTTTTTTTTTCCATGTATTTGGTACAAGGTTTCACTACACAGCCCAGACTTGTAGTGATCCTCCTGTTTTCAGCCTCTCCAGTGCTGGGATTATAGGTATGCACCACCACATTCCCCCTGCCCAGTCTCAGTGGCCAGCTCAAGGAACTCATGGGCTGGGCCTGCAGGGCCTGTGGTGATTTTTCAAAAGGAAGAAAATCTGCATTTTGTTTTATGTGACTGCTCCAGATTTTTAAAACAAAAAATACATCTTCAGGGCTGAGGATGCAGGTCAGCCTGTTCTAGGTTCAATCCCAAAGGTGATTTAAAAAAAAAAAAAAAAAGCTACCTCCCACCCACATGATATCCTAAATATTGAGCTGTTAAAGTAATATTAACATACGGCCCAGCATGGTGGCATATGTCTGTAATCCCAGCGCTTGGGAGGGTGAGGCAGGAGGATCGATGGGAGTTTGAGACCAGCCTGGGCTACAAAAATGAGCTCAAAGTCAGTCTGAACTGCATAGCAAGGCCCTGTCTCAAAAAGTCAAAAAAAAAAAAAGTAATATTAATATACAGATTAACATATAAATCAAAAAATTAAAAACATATCGCCTATTTTTTAAATAAACTATTATGACTTAAAACAGGTAGTAGCAAGAATAACTTACCAGGTCATTCCAATAGGTATACACCACTTCTTGATTTGAGGAAATTAAGCTTTCAACATAGTCACCACTAGATTTTTATTTCTGTAAGGGTCATTATTTGACAATGGAAACATCAAATACTTCAAACAACTTCCCCATTACATTGATAATAAATGAATTAAGTAGAGATTTTTTCTTACCATCATTGATACTGTCAATAATGCTGAATCCTTTACTTATGAATAGCAATTACACTTATTTTATGACCTTATAACCTAAGACTCTATCAAATCACAAAAATCGTATATGAAAGTTTTGTTTTGGTTTTTTTTTTTTTTTTTGTAGTATGGCCGGCTCAGCCTGTGGTGCCGGGGATCAAACCGTGGTCCCTACAGTTGCCTGAGCTTTCCTAAGCAGGCGCTTTAGGCGGCTGAGCCATCTCACCAGCCCTGAAAATATCTTTTAGCCAGTTGGTTTAATTTACAACTTCTTATTTACTCCCAATCTATGTATCCTCACAAAACAGTAGCCCAAAACTGAGGGCTTGGTATGTAGGACAGCATGTGCAAGGACATGATTCAATACCCAGCACTGAAAACTGCCCCCCAAAAAAGTTGAAAAACTTTAAAAGTTCACTACCTTTACATCTTTATTATCACATACATTTTCATATTAGAAAAACTAATCATTTTTCTCTCAGGATACCTCATTTTCCTTCAAACAGTCTACTTTAAAAAGTAGATAGACTTCAAACTTCCTTTGCATATGTCCAACTACTTTATAGTTCTTTTTTTTTTTTTTTTTCAGTACTGGGGATTGAACTCAGGACTCTGCACTTACCAGGCAAGCACTTATTCTACTGAGCTATCTCCCCAGCCCTTTTTATTCTTGTGTGTGTGTGTGTGTAGTTAACTGAAATACTGCCAACTGTAATAAATATTTATTTTGTAAGGCTAAAAGAATGGTATGTCCATTAAGGTATCATTTCTTAGCACTTCGGAAGGCTAAGGCAGGAATGTCACAAGTTCATGCCTAGGTTGGGCAACTTCACAACATATGTACCAAGACATTGTCTCAAAAAATGACTAAGTAAAAAAACCTGGGCTATAGCTCTGTGTGATGGGCCTGGGTTCAGTGTGACTCAGACATGACCATAACAAAAAGCCTCTTATCAGTGGTACTAATATCCCATAACAATTAGTAAAAACCAATGAAATTTAGATTTACAATATTAATCAATTTTCAACATTTATTTCAATTACTATACTATTTATCACAGATTTCAGTATGTTAATCATTAGTATGGTGCAGGGCCCAATATTTTGACCCTAGACCTTCAAGGTCAGTGAAGACTAAGGACATAAGAGAACCTGTGCTATAATATCCTATAACTCAGTGGTTTCCCAAATTTTCTGTTCAAGGAGATTATGGGGCTACAGAGGAAAGGGATTGAAGATATATAGCGTACCTAAGGAGAGTCACCCAGAGAGAAAACATTCTCTCAGGCTTTCACAGAGAGCAAATTGGTCAAGCAATGGCTGTGATTCATCAAGATGGCTGACACTGACAACAGTTCTACAAAGCACTGTACATGGTTGCAAACTAAATCCTGAGGGGATCTGACTGACCTTGGGAGATACAAAAGTTACACGTTTTGTTATGCAGCTCTTGCTTTAACTTGCCCTTAACCACCCAGCAGAAAAGTTTAAGCACGGGGCATAAAACATAAAGCTAGTGTAGTATGCTGAGCTGTAAAAGGCTTACATCAACAGCTTCTCTCAGGGAAGGACAACAATATACCAAATACCGGAAATGTACTACTAACGTGTTTTGAAACTGTCACACTGTTATTTCTTATTAAATACAATTTTAAAAAAATTTTAAGAAAGTGAGGGGAGATAGCTCAGGGGCAAAAGCTCCCACCTGGCAAGCGCAAGGTCCTGAGTTCAATTTCCAGTACCAAAAAAAAAGAAAAGGAAAATAAGTGAGGGGAGTGAACCCATTAAAAAAAAAAAGTATGGTACAGGGCCAAATTTCGGTTATGGTCTACATGTTTAGTTCAGGGGCTACCGGCTAAAACTCCAAATGAGATCATCTGTGTGTCTTAGAAGTGAAGGTAGAGGGCTGCCATTCAGTCACATCCCAACAAAAAGTCACGACTGCCTCCTTTTATTTTGGCAGGGGATGGATATCACATTGGGCCACTTCATCGCTGAACTTACCTGAGTGCCCCACTGTAGTCAAGTGGGAGGGAAGGACAGCAATACCTAATTTAATATTGGGAAGGAAAAAAAGCATTTTTGCATCATCGAACCTCCAACTTCTTGTCCAGGTTAAGATTTAGCTCCAAGAAAGTGGCCTGCCTAACGCCCTAGCACTCTACTTCTCTTAGATTCGTCACCACACGCTCTTCTAAAGGTACAGATATCTGTCTGACAGCAGTTTCTGACGCCCTATGCTGGCGTCCTGCACGTCATCCTCCTCGCTACAGCCCCATAGAACCTTCTTCCTCGTATATCAAAAACAGTCACATTTCCATAGCCAGCCCGCAAGGGCCTCCTCCAGCTAAAACGTCACTCTCATTTCTTCTTGTAAGAGTCCGTCAGGCTTGGCACAGGAGCTAGTCCTCCAAGAGGCTTTCCTGGATCAACCGCCGGCCAGACTGCGACCTGAGCGGTCTCAGCCCTCTGTGAATTACAGTCTCTTCAGAAGCCCACTCGTCCTCGGTGGCACGGACCCCCTCATCCAAGTCAGGCCCACAGGCCTGGACAAACCAGTGTGCTCTGTCGGGCTCCTCCACCTCGCTTTACTCAAGAGTGACCGAATCTCCCTACACAAAGGACCTTTGAGCCTATTCACTATCTTCAAAGAGCTAAGAAGTTGACAAGATTTCCCCGCTCCTCAGCTACACCCCGACGCCGTGGGCGCGACACGCCCTTCGGCCACCACCCCCCACCCCCCCGTACGTCCAGTCTGCGCAACCGCACGCTCCCGGTCCCAGCATGCCCCGCGCCCTCTTCTAAGCCGGCCCCTGGGATTCCCACTGGATGCCGGGAGATGTGGTCTAAGCTGAAGGCTGTGCGGTGGTCGGTCGGCGCGCGTGGCAGGAAGCGGAAACAGCCCTTGGCCCGCCCCCGGTTCCGCCCCGCAGCCCGCCGCTCCCCACGGAGCTAGCACTGACGTGTCTTTCGGCGAAGGTACGGCGCTCCGGAGTGGGCACCCTCTCTCACTCAGAGCGGAGTGAAGTCAAAGCGTGACCCGGAGCTGGAGCAGCCGCCGCCGCCATGGCGAGTAAGTCCTTTGGGGGCGGCCCTGGTACTGCTAGGCCGTTTCAAGCACCCCTCCGCCCCACTGGACGCTGGGGCACGCACCCCCTAGGCCCGCCCGAGTCTCCGTGTGCGCGGCCTGCACCCTGGCCCTCCGCAGGAATCCTCGCGCTCCCCAAGCTCGGCCTGCGCCGCTGCGTCCGGGCACGAGGCGTCTTTGGTTGACAGGGCAGGTCTTCCTGTGTCCTAACTCCTCGTCTTTTGTTTCTTTCATCAAAGTCAAATTTCTGGAAGTCATCAAGCCCTTCTGTGTTATCCTGCCGGAAATTCAGAAGCCAGAGCGGAAAGTAAGTTCCCTAAATCGCCATCAGAGGAGGCTTGGTGAAACTGGGCGCTGAAGTTTATAGCACAATTAAAAATGGCTTCAACTCGCCAAGTGGAAACTCTCCCTGTTACCCTGGAGTGTGGAGTGGTGTGTGCTGTCACACCCCCGAAGCACTGTGGAGAGGCGATCTGGTTGTGTGGGAAGCTCCCTTCCCCCTCCCCGAAATGATCGTGCTGTATTTGGAGCAGCTTTGGTGGCTGTTGCTCAATGAACAGAACCTCAGGTTTGCCCAGATTGGATGTATAAGCCCTCAGTTAGCATCCCCAGATTGAGTTACTCTCCTCTGTTGGAGCGGATTGTGGAGTGCTTTTTTCTGTTTTTGTCTACCTCCCCTGCCCCCATAGGAAGTGTCCTTTATACTCTGCTGCTAAGGGAAAAAACAATAACTTTAGACTAAATTTGCACATTTAATGCAGGCTGTCACAGTGCTGAGAATATGGGCATTTTGTGAAGTCTGACACTGTTCAAAATAGGTGCAGTAAAAAACAAAGAAAGAAATGTAGCACTTGTGATGAATCTTTATCAGAATTTCCATGACTGCACAGCTTAAGCCCAAAACTGTGTTGCCAGTGTAAGTGCACTTGTCTGACAAGAAACTTTTCATTAGGTGAATAGGAAGATACCGTGTCTCTGCATTCTTTTCAGATGATTGTTAACGTGGTCACATATGTTTATGTGTATCCACATATGTGAATATCTGGGTATTTGAAGTCTACTTGTGTTCTTTTACGTTAAATACATAGCTTTACGTAAATACCTTCCATAGGAGCTGCCTTTCATGGACTGAATGGCAAAGCTGCCTCTTCCATGCAAATGTCCTGGGACAGGTATTGCTCTGGAGCCTGGTAGGCTTCCCACCTTTTACATTGCTTCTTAAGCCATGTGAGCTTGGCAAAGGAAATACATGTGCAAGCAGCACATAAACTTTAGAAGAAGTGATGTGTAGTGGTTTGGAGAGAAGTTTTCTGAGGATATGCATGGGAATTCTGCTAACAAGAGTATTTTGTAGTTGGAGACACAACAAGACTGATCAATGCTTGGATGGAAGTGGTTAAATGTTCATATCGATAGGACATGAAAAGAGTAGATGGGGAGCAATAGGTAAGAAGACCTAACAAATGAGAAGATCACTGTGGGGGTAAGGGAGAAACCTAGAGTATGGCTTAGAGGCTTTTGCACTGGAGGGTGTGCTATGGGATTGAGCAAAGATGTATTGGGGGCTGAAGGAGAAAGGACTTAGATAGCTTTTGAAATTTTGATACAGGTTTACTTGTAGGTACAAGAGACATGGTCATTTTAATTTTTGTCTTTATCTTTTTTTGGGGGGGGGAGGGGGGCCGGGGATTGAACTCAGGACCTTGCACTTGCCAGGCAAGTGTTTATTCTACCGAGCTTTCTCCCCAGCCCCGACATGGTCATTTTAAAATGAAGAATCTTGAAAAAATTATCTGCCTTTCTGTTTTCTCATGGGGGTTGATTTCATTACAAGATTGTCACATCACTGGTTAGTCTGAAAGCTTTCCTTTGGCCAGCTTCTACTTTCTTGATATGGTGGGATGACAAGTAGGAAGGGGAATGTTCCCAAAGCAAAGAAGAGTCTGTGAATCTCCAGCTTCCTGTGGAGTGTCTGGCTCTGAATTACACCTCCTTGGCGAAGTGTCATGTCTTCTTCCTAACCTGTGTCGTGGAAATAGAGGGTTTAACTACTGTTCTGACCCAGGGCTCAAACAAACTTTTCCTCTACAGTTTGGGATTTGGATACTGTCACTCATTAGGTAATTTCACCTCCAACTCTCAGTCTGCATAATATATACTCATGTATTTGCTAAGCCCACCACATCCATTGTGGTGGTGTTGACAGCCAGTACTGTACTAGGGAAGATAATGTTAGAGGAAGACCCAGAAGAGTTTCCACTCTACTAATTAGTGACAGAGGCCTTGGTTAGGAAGAATCTAAAGTTTCCTAGTGATACTTCCTAATGATACTTTTGTCTTTTTGAGTCAGGATCTCACTAAGCAGTTCAGGCTGGCCTTGAGCTCACTTTTGTAGCCTAGGCTGGTCTCGAACTTGCACTGATTGATCCTCCTGCCTCAGCCTCCCAAGTACTGGGATTACAGGTGTGTGCCACCACACCTGGCTTCTAATGATACTTGATAGTCATCTGTATAATGATTCTTGTCACCTATGACTTGGAAGATTGTGAACATTCTTGAAGTTAAACAGATGTTACTAGTATGGGTTAAATACACAGTTCTTCCTGTCCCCTCCTAGTATTGGTTACTACTTAGTTTTATCTTGGTTCATAAAAATACATTATTGAATAATCCCAGATTCCAAATTAGTTGCCTCAGAATGACAAGATTTTCTAACTTCCAGACTCTGATCAAATGAAAAGTATTTTTTCAGATGTTGCCAGGGCTTATCTGTTTTACAAAAGTCACTTTCTGTCTATGGTGATGTTCTTTTTTTTTAGGTTGGCCCAGGCAGCCTTAAGGGCAAGTGTCATGTTCCATGTAGGGCAGGGTATTGAACCGTGGTCCTCAGGGCCTGAGTAAGTTTGCTGAATCATGTGATTTAATCCACTAAGGTACTTGACAAGCCCTCTGTTGTGATGTTCTTGATCTTTGGTCTAAACTCTTGCTAAGGCATATGGCTAAGAGCACAGGTTTAGACCCAAGCTTACTTCAGCTGTAGGGTATGGAACAGAGTACTTAGCCTGTCCAAGAGCCAGTCTTCTCATTGTCATATAAAGATGAAGACACTGTTCTGTGGGAGAATTAACTGAGATGTTTGCCTTCTACATGGGCAGCATACCATACCTGTTGTTGGGTTTAGTGCTATGTTTGATATATGGTTCTCTTTCTCTAGTGAACAAAGAAAAGGCTTCGATATGAATCCATTTTTATTAATTTGGTTGTAATACTCATCATGTTTGCTTTCTTTCTACAGATTCAGTTTAAAGAGAAAGTGCTATGGACAGCCATTACCCTCTTTATCTTCTTAGTATGCTGCCAGGTAAAAAGTCAGGGGTTCAGGTATTGGTGTTGTGATGGGCATAGAAGTGGGCTAGAAATGAGGTGCCAACTTCTCTTTGTTTGTTACCAGATTCCTCTTTTTGGTATCATGTCTTCAGACTCAGCCGATCCTTTCTACTGGATGAGAGTGATCCTAGCCTCTAACAGGGGTAAGATTCTCGCTCACTCTGCCTCTTCCCTATAGACTGTAGCAAGGGGCACATTTAGAGGAGTCTCATTTTAATTATAGGCTGTGGCTTTCTGTGGAGTTCCAGGTATTTGGGAAGAATGTCAGCATGCCCCGTTGCATGGCCTAATTAAATGCTACATTCAGCGCTAAAGGATGCCATTGTGTTTGCAGTTGTGTGTACATGTAGTACAAAACCTGTAATAACAAGATAAGGCTATTTTGTGGAGAATTTTATGAAACATGAGAAAACTAGAATACCTTGTGAATACCTGAAATGATGGCATGTCCATTGATAACATCCTTTAGAATGTGTAATTTGTTTCTCTGCTGCATCTTTTTCGTTATCTATAGAGTATGTGACTGTATCAACAAAATCCACACCAGTGTTTTGTATATTCCAAGTGCTCACCTGCAGGGTACAGGGAAGATTTTGAATGTATATGGTTTTTCGTTTGTTTGGTTTTTTGTTTTTGCGGTACCAGGGATTGAACTCAGGACCTTGTACTTGCCAGGCAAGCACTTATTCTACTGAGCTATCTCCCCGGCCATTGAATGTATATGTTGATACTGACTTGATTAATTCATTTTTAAGATATAGCTCAAATTAACTATCAAATTAGCCAGAAGAACCATAGCTCATTTTAGCATAATGGGAAGTAGAGACTTGTTCACAGATAGATACAACTACACCAGACCCCTCTACAGACTCTGAAAGCGATTTGAATGTTGTCCTTTTATTAACTGATGAAAAAATGAACCTTTCTTATTTCTGTGAGGCCAGAATGAATCTGTTGGTGGTGAATTTAAATGCAGCAGTGTGTTTAGATACCATGTGACTTCCTAAACAGTAAGATATTTCCTGGCAGGCTGAACAGAATGAATTGAATTATACTCTAATCACTATTATTTGGGGGTTATTCTGTAACTTAAATGTTGCTAGCCAGCTGAAACATTCAGGGTTTGGGTAAGGGGCACCCATTCAGTTTGGCTCATCTATCCTGATACTTCTGATACTCAGTGTTTCACTTTTCTAAGCTAATGTTATCTCACCTCCCCGTTTCCTCCAGGCACACTGATGGAGCTTGGTATCTCTCCCATTGTTACCTCTGGCTTGATCATGCAGCTCTTGGCTGGGGCCAAGATCATTGAAGTTGGTGACACCCCGAAAGACCGAGCCCTCTTTAATGGCGCCCAAAAGTGTAAGGAAGCTTGTATATCCTGTTCTCATATCTGTATTTGAGAATTTGAATTTGCTCTAAAGTTGGGCTTCGTACTGTGGAACCTCCTTAGCCAGACATGTTGTAAGTGCTCTTGGCCAGTGATAGCAAGAAGTACCTGGCCTAGGCAGTGGTAGACAAGGCAGGGAAGAGGAGAGGAGATCCCTGAGGCCATAAGACAGTGGAAGCAGCAGGTTTGGAAGTCACTCTCTCTTGCCCATAATTTCCTTACCATGTAGAAGGAGGCAGCATTTACTCAGGACTTTTGTAATAATTCAATTGAATGTTCTCTCTCAGGGTACCCAACACTTGGTAGGCATTTGGTGAGTGTTATAAGAACTTAACAGAGGGGAACAGCAATCCTTTCAGTCCAGCTCTGCCACCTACTAGCTCTGTGCTATGGGAGAAAGTCATACGGCAAATAACACCTGTGAAGGTTCAGCCTCACCAGTTACAATGAAGGTACTGGTAATGCCCTTTACTGTTGTGTAATCTTGGAGCAATACTAGGTGTTAATGGTAACATTCTGGTGGCCAGTCACCAGAATTAACTATCTTTAGTCTCTGAACTAAAAAATATTAACTAGGAAATATTTCTGGTTTCCTACTCAGCCATCTTTTCTTTCACACTGCTATTTTTTTCTGATCTTAAATTAGTAGGTTAATACTTTAGAAAGGGGCCGGCCAGGGAGTGCGTGCAGGTTTGCATGAGGTGAGAGTAATATGGAGGACTCGGCTTCTACCCAAGAGTCGGCTTTGCCAGCCTCCTCGACTCCCGCGGAGTGGCGCTCACTGGCGCAGCTTGACAAAGAGCAGATTAGAAAGGCAGTGGAAGCTTTGTTGACATATTCTAAGTCCAGGAAGAACAAAAATGGATTGCTTTTGAATGAGAATGAAAATTTATTTTTAATGGTGGTACTATGGAAAATTCCAGGAAAAGAGCTGAGGGTCCGATTGTACAGATCTCATGCTTCATGTGGAGGAGGGGATCAAACTGCCGTCCCTGGCACCTGAGAGACTTTGCCAAATCATGTTTTAACCAACTGAGCTACCTGACAAGCCCTGAAAATCACTTAAAAAATATTATCCCTTTCCGAACTTTAAAAACAGAATATAAAGCCTGTGAGTCCAAACTCCAGCTCCTGAATAGTTTTGACTTCTTCCTTACTGATGAGAGAATTAGGCGGCTTTTGCCCTCACATATAGGAAGACATTTCTATCAAAGAAAAAAAGTTCCTGTACCTGTAAACCTTCTGGCTAAGAATTTATCAGAAGAGATCAACAACTCCCTAGGTGGGACTGTCTTAAACATCTCTAAAAGTGGTTCTTGCAGTGCTGTATGCGTTGGTCACACTGGAATGCAAGCTCAAGACATCACTGAAAACATTGTTGCTGTGGCAGAA
>PVKN010009342.1:0-23896 GCA_004027915.1 Capromys pilorides
TTTTGCCTCTGAAGAAAATGCCAAGATAAAACACTAGGTGGCAAAGTAGTACTTGCAATGTCAAATTTCAGGCCCTAAACTCTAGTTAACGTTACTGTAATTGGAACGGAGATGTTCTCTGGACTGTAACCCTGTAACTTAGTAGTACTTTGTTAGAATAAAATTACCTGTCATTCATAATTTCAAGAAAAGTATCTTCATCATATAAAATTTTAAAATAACACCAAAAATTGAAAATACTGGTTTGAACCATTTCTTTTAAAATCAGAGCTAATGGGGCTGGGGAGATAACTCTGTGGCACAAGTGCCTGCCTGGCAAGAGCAAGGTTGTGAGTTCAAACCCCAGTCCCATAAAAAAAAAAAAAAAAATCAGAGCTAAGGTTGAATTTTTTTATTTTTTATCGGTTGTAACAAAATCTTTAGTTGTGACAGGATTTCAGATACAATCTCATTAAGCTTCTCCTTGCACTGAAACTGACTTTAATAATATACCTGGTCTTGAATTATTCATGCTCTTATTAAACATTTAAGTTCCAGAAAATGCGGTTTCACAAGTCCGCCGAATCATCAAATCATCGTGTTAGCGGGTATTTTCCGGACTCTGAGATGTCCTCAGACTCCTTGTGGAGAAAGACTGTGACAAGCCACCCAGGCAAGTCAGAAGCCCTGGAGGGTGAAGGGGAGCCCCAGCGCAGCACTCGCGGCCAAGGTCAGCTTTTCTATACGACATTATATCTGGGGTTGTTTGTTTCTCTTTCATTTGTGGAATGAATTTCTTTCTGGACTTCAATTCCAAAAAATGCTTCCTTGGTCACACAATTCATTTGGCGTATATTCGGTCTAAATTCATCATCCTTAGTAGAAGAGCTCCGGAGGCGTTTTCTTTAAATGCAAGAGCAGAAATAGGATGCCCACTGCCTCAGTTACCTACTTGCAAACGCCCAGGAGCTTCACGGCCAGAGACAGCACACACATTTTCTCACGCCGTTTCTATCGATCAGGCTCGGGTGGCGGGTGTTAGGGAACTGTCACAATCATAATCAAGCTGTCACTTAAGGCCTGAGTCTCTCTGAGGTGTGACCAGGAATCGTCTGCTTTTGTTGAAAAAACCTTGCATTTCGCATCTCTGAGACGGAAGGCTTCAGTTCCTGACGCCCACTGTCGCCTGGGCCCTGCGTCTCCGCTGCTGCAGGCAGCCCCAGCTCTTCTCTTTGCTCTGCTGTCATCGGCAATCTACAATTTAATGGATTGCTTCTATCAAACCAGTGGGGTGAAGGAAGCGTGGTCCAGAGAGTCTAAACCCGGTCGTTGCAGGTGCATTTACCTACTCATGCATATTCCATCTCCTTGCTTATTGGACTGTTCATTAGGAGCGTGGGAGCCACGCCCACTCTCAGGGGAGTAGACTACTGAAAGGCATGAACATCAGGAGACAGACTTGGGGGGACACCTTAGAGCCTGCCCCCCCACGAGCAGCCACCAGTTTGACTAACATCGCACGAGGAACTAAACTGCTCACAAGACTAGGCTAACAGAAATAGAGCCAAATATAGAGACAGCGCTACTTGTCTTAGCCGCTTTTCAAGCTCCAAGACGCATTTCCACCCACAACTCAAAGGAAGAGGTTTCAAGGGCTCACATTTACAGTCCACGGTCAGCTGACTCAGAGGTGGACAACGTGGCAGGGGGGCAGGATGAAGAAGAGGCTCGCGTCCCGGGGGGAGGCAAGAGGGAGGAGCTGCGTGGGAGCCACGTCCCCAGCAACAGCCTCTTCCTACCAGGACCCGCCCCCTGACCTCACCTCTGAGTCAGTCACCCCCAAAGCACCAGCTCTGAGCACTTGAAGGTTTTGGGAGTCATCTAGATGTAGACCACAACTTGCCTAATGAGTTAACTTCCTATGGGGGGAAAAATCGTGGATTTTTTTGTAACTATAACCGCTTTCTATATTAACTAAAATAATGTAATTTATCTTTTTTCCATTTAATATAAGAAATTTTCAATATATATAAGCTAATTTATTTCAATGCATATAGAAAACTATTTATTGCCTGTAGGGGAAATGCAATAAAAATTGACAATATAAAAATGAAAATAGAGATTTTCCTTTTTTTTTTGGTGGTACCTTGCACTTCCCAGGCAAGCACTTATTCCACTGAGCTATTTCTTGGGCCCAATAGAGATTTTCTTAACAGATTAATATACAAGTGACAAAACAAGCTGTGTTGTACTTATAAATAGTATAATTGTTGCTTCAGATTCCACCCTTATAAAACTTGCTGTGCTTAGAAACAGAGAGCAAGATACTTAAAACAAGCAAATGCCAGACCTTTGAGGACGACCCCGTGAGGTAATCGAGCGAGTTCAGACCTCCACCCTACTGTAGGCAGTGGGCGAAATGTGCAGGCAGGACTTCCAGGGTGCAGGAAGCAGGTACAATCTCGAGGAGAGTTCAATCATGGAAACACTGCCCTGGTGCGATTTTCTTCCTAGAAAATACCTTGCCCACACCTGTCCGACAGCTCTGGTCCGGAGGTAGGGAGCAGAAGCCTTAATAACCCACTATGGTGGAGTACAGGGAAACAGACGAGCGGGAAATTGAGTAGGAGAGTTCTGGAAGCAAGATGAACACAACGCCTGACTCTGGCTCGGCCAAGCATCCGCGCAGGTGAAGAAGGATGCTAAGGGGCTTCGGGGATAGGAGCCGCTGCGCCTCTGGGTAAGCAGGAAAGCGATGCCCACGGCCAGCGTGACCCCATCTGAAGTCCCTGCCCCTTCGGGAGGGGCCAGGAATGCTTAGTGACTTTCCTCTGAGACCCCATAAACGCGACACACCTCCTTCATCCTGACTCAGTCTCTAGAGTCACCAGCTTTCTCGCTGTTTCTAAACCACCCGATATGTGGAGGAGCAGCCCGCTGTTTCTTTCTGATAATGGTGACAAGCTTTCCTTCTGTTTTTCCTTTGTCACCAGACCCCGTGTACATTCCACGCACAAGGTCACTGCCCTGCAGGCTGGTGGCTCCGCCGCCGAGCTGTGCTCCCCAGGAAGCAGGAGGCCCTGCTCCTTTGGCCGCCCTGCTGCGCCTCCCTGAGACGTGGGGTGGCAGGCATCTCTGCCCAGAGGTGCGCCCTGTGCCGTGCCAATCCTTGGAAGCAGAGGCAGAAATTCTTTCAAGCTTCAAGGGCTAAGGAGTGAAAGTTAAAAATATAAAAGTAATTAGTAGTTTGAGGAGAAACCAGAACTCAGAGAATCGCTAAAATGATGAGCCTTACACCTATAAACTCCCTGATTATCTGGCTCGTGAAGAAACCACACAGGGCGGGAACTGCAGGGGCTGGGCTGGCAGAGGGGGATCCGGAGGTGAACAGCCGCAGGGAGACCCCGACTCCTGCACAGAGCCAGGGGACAGAGTGCGGTTTGAGTCTTACCAAGATAACGACTTCTTCTTACAGTAAAAACCAAAGATCCTTCCCAGAACCATAAGATTTCAGAATTACAGCAAAATATTTTCTGAAACATCCATTGATCAAATAAAGAAATATTAGACATGCTAAAAACAGACAAATAGCAGCTTCTGAAAGGATCCAGGACTGGGGAGATAGCTCCGTGGCACAAGTGCCTCCCTGGCAAGTGCAAGGTTATGAGCTCGAACCCTGGTCCCAAAACAAAACAAAAAACAAACAACAACAACAATAACAAGAAAGATTTGAAGGAATCCAGATGTCAGATTTCACCAACAAAGGCTTCTGAGCAGCTCCTTTATAGGTCCTTAAGTATTTAAATATAGACGCTACTTTCATAAATGAACTAACAAGGAATTTAAACAGAGAAAAGGCAACTATATGTAAGAAACTAAAAAATGCAAAAAGTGAAATAAAGAAGTTAATAGAAATGCACAACAGCTGATTTGCAATTGCAGAAGAATTTGGAAACTGGGAAACAACTCATATAGAAATTATGCAGTGTGAAGAGAAGAAAACCGAAAAATAAGGAAAGCCCCGGAGCTCCTGCAGCGACCTGGCGTATCTGACACTCATGGAATGTGGGCTGCAGAAAGAAAGAAGAACCGGAAAAGAGAGAAACAGTGTTTTTAAAATCCATAATGGCTGAAGGACTCCCTTAATTTAATGCAAAAGAACAATTCAAAAACGTCAATAATGCCAATTAATAAGAACACCCTGAGAAACACCTGGAGGAAAGCCAGGGATAAAGAAAGCTTGCTGACCAGGGCAAGTGCTACTGAACACTTACGTATAACCAGAGCCCTGGAGACAACCTATGCGCCCATCATCTGGTGACACCAGATGCAGCATACTACTGTAATGAGCATATCAGCATAAGACAAAGCTCAAAAAGCAATGTGTGACCCATGTGAATAGCAGTATGAAGGAACCTCAGTACCGAGTGGACTGCAGTAAGGCACTCATATAAAGCATTATATATTTATTCACTCCTTATATTAAAAAATCTAGAGGAGCCAAGCTGGCTGTAAAGTAAATCAGTGACTGACTAGGAAAGAAGAAAGTGAAGGAGGATAGAAGAGGTGGTGGGGAAACCCAGGGATGGTGGTGGTTGTCTGCGCTCCATGCTTGCTGGTTACAAGACTGTCTTCCTGCACTAAAACTCAGTAAAATAAAACAGAAAACTGCTGAATTCTACTGCATGCAAATGATCTCCATTTTTCTGTGAAGAAACAAATACTGGGGCGCAGCCAGACAGCTCAGCAAACTAACTAAAGCACCTGGCTTAGGCAGGCGTCAGGACCAGGGTTCCATACCCGGCCTACTGTGCCGGCCCCACTCCCGGGGCTCACTGAGAGGGCCATTGAGACTGGGTGTGGTGGCGCATGCCTATAACCCCAGCGCTCGAAAGGCTGAAAACAGGAAGATCACTACAAGGCCGATCTACGTAGTGAGACCCTGTAGGCCTTGTAGACCCTGCACCAAATACCTAAAACAATAAAGTAAAATAAATGGCATTGTGTAGTGCACACACGCACACACACACATACACACATACTCACACATACACACACACACACATACTGACATATGCAATGCTGCTCAGTATTGTACAGGCCATATGTGTTAGCTTACACTTCAAATATACTGAGGAAAATGCAATGAAGTAAAAGCCGAAACAATGCTAAAATATTTCTAACTGTCTTCTGATCAATACCTGAACCCAAGCTTAGCTTGCAGGCCTGACTGGTCACACCGGGCCACAGCTGGAGCTTCACACAGTGATAAGTTTTGTCCTCAGGGTCCTACAGTTGCACAACGACAGTAGTGACAAAGCTGAATCGAGGTGGGCAGTTAGGGGCGGGGCACACTGTGCAGAAGGTGCCGGAAGTCAGAGAAACCCATGGCTAACGAACCCTGGGGAATACCACAATCGGCCCCAGAGCCACTGGTCCTGACCTCTGCCCAAAGGACTAGTCGGAAACGCTTATTCTCAGTCTTTCATTTGAATTCAACACCTCTCATGGGACTAATGAGAAAAATGCTGTTTCTAATCCTGCCCTGGAAGCTGGCACCAGTCACAGGACTGACCAATAAGAAGGTCCTATTGCAAGTCCTTCATTTCCATAGGGGCACAACCAATCAAAAGACACTGTCACTAATCATGTACACCTGGCAAGAGGGCAGCCAAGTATTTGGTATTTGGCCAGGTGAGTATTGGGTAGGATGGTGTCCTGAGGCCATTCTGACATCAGCAGGGTCCATGCTAAAGGTCCTTTTCCCTTGTTCCTCAGGGCAACCCTGCTCCTCCTCTCATAGCCGCTCCTCCTCTCCCCATTTCTTCCACTTTTGGTAAGTCCACACCCTGACTGACTTCTCTGTGTGTCCATCTAGTCCTTGCTTGGGACACCCAGGGCCTAGAAAGAAGCACTCTGGAACCAAGACTGGGCATCTGCTTCAAGGAATTAAAAATAAACTCACAATAGAAACTTTATAACCTCTTAGAAATTACAGGTATTTCTGCCATAGCTAGGATGGAAAAAAAAATTTTTTTTTTGTATTTAGGACAAGGTCTCACTACACAGATGGAACTCAAAGTGATTCTCCTGTTTCCATCCTCCCCTGCACTGGGATTACAGGCACTCACCTTCACGCCCAGTCTCAGTTGCCATTGCAGCATGCCCTGGGGTGGGGCGCATGGTGCAGCCCATCAGAGACTGAACCCTGGCCGCTGTTTTCTGCCTAAGCAGGCGCTTTAGTCCACTGAGCTATCAGGCCAGCCCTAAGGTGGAGAATTTTAAGGCCAATTGAGAATAATATTTATTATGGCTGGCTAAAAATCCAAAGGAAAGAGTAAATCATTGAGGACACCAAAAAACATCTAAATTGTCACAAGAAGTTAGAGAAATGCTGAAGGCACAAAACAATTGAAAAGCATTTACACAAACAACTCTGACAGCGTGCTTGTTCTGCCCCTCCTCCCACCATCCTTAGCTTGAAAAAATATCCAAGAAGTATACTTTCCACGTGCAAAAATTTGTAAGTAAAAAGAATTTTCAGGAGTATGCCTCCTAGGATTTGTAACCGTATTAAAATGTGAATAATATTCACTAATTTGACAGATAAATCACTATTTGTAGGTGGGTAAGAGATATTTTCTAAGGGAAAATAAAAATCCATACTATTTTTAATCTAAGATAGCAGGCATAACTATAGTAAAAACTTGAACAGCAGAATCGAGGGAGGTGAATCATAGCTGGTCATGTCTCTGAAATGAAGGAGGCTGCCAGCTTCTTTCTATGTTTGAAAGGATTTAAAACAACTCTTATACCTTCCACCAGCGGAGAACCAAATTTATCACAATATGGACAACTTATACACCTATGAAAAGTAATCAGATAATAGGAATCGCTCATGGAACCATGATAGGACAGACTGGCAAAGAAGGTATGAGGTGTGATTTGGTATTACACTGAAAGCTTAGATATTTTTCGTGATTTCAGTAGCAGACACGTTGTCATTCGTCTTCCTCAGAGTTCTCAGGCGCATCCAACACTCTCAGCCCATCCTCCCTGCTGCTGTCCGAGGCGACGCGGAAGCGCCCTTTACTGAGTGCCCTTGGTAGCCTTTGCCTTTCAAGGTCATTTGCGCTCTGGGAAGGAGCCGGAGGTCACACAGTACCACGTTCAGCGAGCGCAGCAGAGGAGGACACCCCCGGGGCTGTCACGCGCCTGACTGTGTGCTGGACGGCCCGTGGCAGCAGCCTCATCGCTTTGATCCTCACACCTCGTCATGCAGATGCCACAGGGAGAGAAGTCCAGAGCTGCTTTAGATACTGACGAGGAAGATAGGAAAAGTGTGTTTGGAGCAAAGAGAGATATTTTAAGTGGAATTAAAGGCGATGTGTCCTTTACTCAACGAAAAAAAAAATTAATTTAAGCATTCACCTTATATTTGGTCACACAATGTAAGCAAACAGGAGACAAGAAAAATTGGAGTTTAAAAATTGTACTTTTAAGGGCCAGGGAGAGAGCTCTGGCCAGGGAATAAGTGCTAGCCTAGCAAGCGCAAAGTCCTGAGTTCAATCCTTGGTGGGGAAGGGTGGGAATTGTACTTTTAAGAAACTGCAGTAGGAGGACACGATCAAAGCTAACCGAGACTGTAATGTCATTTCCCTTCCAGGGGACCCACTTCAAATAATAAGAATTCCAATAATAATAATTCGTGAGGGTCTGATGGTAAAATAAGTTTATAAATTGTTGAAGTTCCCCAGCAACTATTGGGAATGCTGGTGCTGATCTCTGAGGATTTGAGTCAAATGCAAAGGAAGATTTCGTGACAGGAGGAGAGGCCTGAGGTCCAGTCTGCTTATAAAAGTTGCACGCAGCCTTAAATACCTAACAAGAACAAAGGCATCTGATACTGCACAAAGAACCCAAGGTATTCTTGAAGAAGGAGCTCAGAAGACAGTTCAAGGAGAGTACACATCCCACTTGAGCCGGTGGCACTGGACACAGCTGAGCTCAGGGCGCTGAGAACCTCTTGCGCAGTCTGTGGCATGCACCCCTCCAAGTGGTGTTACGTGTGGTCTGCAGTCTTCTTAGCAACAGACTGCTTAGAGGCTCCAGGCCACAATTAGAAACAAAGCATTTCATGCACAGGCTTGCAGGGCTGCTGCTCATAAACGGCTTATGCTTTTCAGTTGTAAATTGACTCTGCTTTCCTCTTCATACTCTAAATTCCCCAAACCACCAAAAAAAGGAGCACTACCATGGCAGGCAGCACAGACCGAACTTGAAACAGGAGCCCGTGGTGTGCATTCTGACGTCTCCCACTCAGCCTGTCTGGGTTACCTGACTGAAAGTAGGAATCCACGTCGGAGACGTCTTGCAGGTGCTCTGAGAATGCGTGATACCGCCAGCCGTGTCCACAGTGGGTCTCGCCCTGTGAGCCTGGGCTCCCCGTGCCCTGCCATCCTTTCCTCCAATGTAATTCAGAGACCCTACATCCTACCCTGTGGGTGGGGGTGTAGCTGAGCTCCCTGTCTGGTGACAACATCACTGCACCTTCCAGTGGACAGTAGACAGTGGACAGTGGACAGTGATGGCTGTGGATGTTGTTCCTAAGCTTGGAGTAGACCTACCGTTTGAGTGACTTCTTTCACCACCTTAAAAAAATAAAAATAAAAATAAAAATAAATTCTGTGCTGTGTAGAGCCAGTTGACATTAACCTGGTTGACATTAAAATGTCCCTCAGTCACAAAGACCTGCAAAAGAGTCCTATGACATTTTCTCAGATAGGAAGACCAGAAATTCTCCTCCACAAATCCAAACTGGCAACACAAAGGGGGAAGGAAGTCATTAGTAGTGAACTGTAAAGGTGAAATAATGCCACTGGGCAGAATGAGAGCTATTAATTGCATGCTGCATGAGCTCATAATGAGAAAGGAATTCTAAGTAGGTTTTGGAAACTGAGAAATTGAATAAGCAAGAGCTAGGAGCCAGAGCAGTGGGGTCAAGGACCATGTCTGTGTATCAGTGGTTCTCTAGCCCCACGTGCTTGAGGTGAGAGAAATGTAAATGTTAACACTGAATTCCATGAGAAGGGAGTGTGCAGAGAGCTCACGTTAAATATTATTAGCAGGCTGGGGCGATAGCTTGGCAGTCAAAGTGCTTGCCTGGACAGGCACTAGGACCTCGGTTGGACTCCCGGTACCACATGCCAGAACCCCAGGCCTGCCGAACCAACCACCAAAACCAGGCATGGTGGTGTACACTTATAATCCCAGCACTGTAGAGGCTGAAACAGGAGGAGCACTAGGAGTCCAAGCTGTGTAGTGAAACCCTGTACCAAACACATAAAGTAAAATAAAACACATGAAATATTTCTAAGGCTATTAGAAGCCTTCAGATGTCTGAGGCCCATTAGTACTTGGCGTCTCTTCAGCCGTAATCTCCATGTTCATCTCTTCCACAAAACACTGCAGAATTTCTAGGAAAAGCATTGCGCTCATTAAACTCAAACAATTGCTAGCATTAAGCGTCCTTTGCACGCTCCATTGCTGCAAACTCATTAACTCGCTACACAAATATTTATTAAGATTGTAACGCACGGAAGGCACGCTGCTACCTGTGGCTGGGGGGGCGAAGATGGAGGTATCGGCACCCACAGGAGAACGTTCCAGATGAGGATGACGATCAAGGATGAAATCACTTCCCCAGCTAATGGAGGCTTCCACACACCAAACACAGAAAGAAAGAGGAATCCCTATATGAGTGCCAGTTCTTCAGTGATGAAGACCTAAACATCCAGAAGAAGCAAATTTTGCATCCTGGAGCAGAGTGATGCAGGCAGGAAAAGCAAACAGCACCCAATCCCCGATGAGAAAATGCATCCAACACCCTCACTGTAACGGGAGAAACTGAGGCTGGGGCTGAAAGATCGTACAGATAACCCATGCCTCAAAGTAGAGCGTGTCCACACAACATGTACTTCACTTCCTAAAGGAATGAAAAAAAAAATGGAAATGAGTGGATTATATGATTTACATAAAATCATGTTTACCCTTTGAGTATTCTCAGCAATTCTCATGGCAGAAAAAAAGCATTCCATCAGCAGAGAGGCATCAACAAAATGAAATACCATGAAAATCACGTGGTAGGAGACCATGTGGCAACAGGGAAAATGTTAATAAGATGTAAAAGTGAGATTTATGCAGAATGGATTTGGAGTTCTGCCCAGAGCTCCTAGGTTGGTCTGAGCTATGTGAATTATGTCACTGAAAGAAACTGGAGCTCCAGTGGGGAGCTGGAGGGACATCTGCTGCGAGAGGCCGCGACATCGGTGAGGAGCCTAAGCACAGCTCGGGAGGCTTTCACACCGGAAGGGACTGGTGGTTGGAGCCAGAGGAGCTAGGATCAGCCAGTCACCGAACACCTGTGAACCACGTTGGGGATAAGAGAAGGATCAGGGCCAGGGATCATGACCTGCACACCAAGAAATTAAAGCACACACGGATGACGATGTTGTGGTTTGTATCTAGTTGTTCCCCCAAAGCCTCACGTAAATCATGGGCTGTCAAGCGCGTGGCTCCAGGGACCGGGCTTCAGGGGCAGGGCTTGGTGGGCGGGGTCAGAGGACCAGGACTCGACTTGAAGGGCCATCAACTGTTAAACTGACAGCACCTGCTGTCAGAAGTTCTCCCCTTAACCCCAGGCAGCGGTTTCTCAGAGGTATGGAGCGAATTATCCTGCACACGGCAGTGCCTCAACCTCTCCTCCAGACCCTATAAAGCGGGGCAGCATCTTGAAACCTCCAGTAACTGTGAGCTAAATAAACCTTTCCTCCCCTAAGCTTGTGTGCCCGGTATTTGTCTCAGCAACCACAGAAAGGTAAAGACAGAGGGCAACTTCCACACTCTCAGAGAAGCACCAATAGAAAAAACAAAAGAACTTAATGTGCTCTGTGGTGATCGGAGTTGGTATGCAGTCATGGAGGACTCATGCCTTGGATAGACACAATAGAGAAAGAGAGAGTTAGACACACAGAGCGATATAGATGTATTTGCATGAAAACACACATAGGTATGATAGGTATGATGCATGTTACAAATAAATGGTGTACATACTGTATGACACATGTTACAATTTTATTTATGTAAATATATATAAAATAGTATTCTACTGCCATGTTCATGCAACTTGTTACAGAATTTTCTGTCTTCTTAATAAAACTTTACTATGTTCAGTTTATAAGTTAAACAATATCACAGATATATTTGCATGGGAAAAATAGCATTATAGAAACATGCATTTTTATACAATAATATAAAATATACAACATATTACTGCAATTCATAATATGTTATTTTAAAATGTGCATTTAAATTATTCAGTATGGATATAGATCTAGGGATTGGTATTATGTGAAGCCTCAGGCAGCCTTGGGAAACTTGGACCACATCCCCATTGGTAAATAGATCTCTCTCCCTCCCTCTCACCCCAGATGTTTTGTGTCACCTTCATTTAATCATTTGCTCAGCTGCTCATAAAATATGGGTGTAAATTTATTTTGTGTTAGCATAAGACAGAGTTGCTGACTGGCTCAAACTCACAGTCCAGTGGTGATCAATGAACTCCTTCCTAGTTACCACACTGACATTTTCAGAATGACTGTGGTGACCGACATGAGAGAGACTCCAGGAGGAGTGAGCTGATACAGCCAAGGGGTTTAGGAAAGTCGCCCTCCAAATAGTGGCCCCCAATAGGAGCTCGCTCCGGCAGCACATATACTAACATTGGAATGATTTTAGCAGAGAATATTAGCATGGCCCCTGAGCAAGGATGACATGCAAATTTGTGAAGTGTTCCATATTAAAAAGAAAGAAAGAAAGAAAGAAAGAAAGAAAGAAAGAAAGAAAGAAAGGGTGGCATTGGAGTGAATCTATCTTAGTTACTTTTCTCTCATTACTGGGACAAACACCCGACACACAAGCTTAGTGAAGGAAAGGTTTATTGGCTCATGGTTACTGGAAGTTTCATGATTTAAAGCAGCCTGAATTACATAGCAAGACCTTGAGGCTCCGCTGCCGTGTCCAGAATGATTTGCTCCATACCTCTGCAAGACCACCACCTGGGGGTTAAGGGGTGCCTCTGACAGAGCACACAGTCAGTTTTACGCTTCGCGCCTCGCTTGGCCACGCCCCTCAAGCCCTGCCCTGGTCCTTTGGCTCCACCTCTCAAGCCACCTGCTTGACAACCCCATGATTTACATGAGGCTTTGGGGGGACAACTAGATACAAACCATAACAGTCTATGAAAAAGAGTGGTTCTGAATTGCAGGATGAGAGTACCAGAAAATTCCAAATGATGCCTATCATGCAGGGAAGAAGAAGGGAGCAGAGAGGGAGCAAGAGAGACACTGGAAGACACTGAGAGGGTGAGGGGACCCGGGTTTGAACACCGTGGGCAGTGGTGTTGGGGAGAAGAGTGCAAGGCTGACTCCCACGCTTTTAGCCACCAGGAGTAATTGGAACATAGCCTTTGAAAGAGAACACAGAGGGGTCCCAGGCTTGTAGTGGGGTGTAGGGCAAGTAAGGCCGATTGCTCCAGGGTCAGACTCAAGAACATTTACTTACCTGTGTCCTCCCTCTTTAGTGGTGGACAGAGAGCTCTGAAAGAACAGGTAAGGGCTGTATACTTCCAAGGTCAGCTAGGAAGCAAAGAGTTCTCCGAAACTGAAAGAAGCGAATGGAAGTCTTTCTAAATTCAGGAGGTGCATGGCAGGCTCAGTTTCTTCTTCAGGCACACCAGAGAGGTTAGCATTGCACCTGAAACCTCTGCATTGGATTAATCTCCTGGGGTGACCAGCCTGCCAAGCACCCAGGTCAGCTCGAGGGCCTGTGGGGCAACACCAGGTGACACTGCTGATGGGGCCACCTGCACCCTGGACTTTAATCACATTGCTCACTACCCGCATCTCACAAAACCCCTCGCAAGGGCTGTCATTTGTCCAATCCCATCTCAAATCCCACCCTTCTTCCAGTAACTTTTCTTCTTGGCGTCTGACTTACGGGCCACTGTTTCTGCTGGGTGTGAAGTTTGGACATGTGCACTTCCCTTTCTGATGATATTTTGAGGGCGATGGTTGTATTTTGTTTGTCTTTGCTCCCATGGTGACTTGCACCTGGGAAATATAAATGACTCCAGTTGAATTTTTTCTAGTTTCCTGATAATCACAGGTTGCTTTCATCATCCTGTCTGTCTTTCCATGCACATTTCTGAAAGAAGTTGACAAGATGTTTCCGATGAGCTTTGCCAGGTGTCGTGCTTTTGCGGAGTTACCATAGATACAAGTTCTGCTCTTCAGTTTTAGAAGTCAAGGATCTTAATCTCTCTGTTAATTTAGCAGCATGTAGGTGCTAGAAAGCCTTCGCAACAACCAAGTTTACTGGAAAACTACATAATAGTCACTCATACACACAGACTCTGAAGATATCTGTGCCTGCTTGTTAAATGTTCCTCATGAAAGAGTAGTTTGCATGATTACGAAACAGATAAAAATGATAAACACATTAAAATTCAACTCTTAACCTTATCTGATATTTAAAGAAGGAAAGGAAATGAGAGAAAAGAAGGAACCTGATGATGCAGTGAGAGTATGTGATGGAATTAGAAGGTGCTGTGGTGGAAATCAGAGCAAAACATGGAGCTCAAGTAACGTTTTTATGAACTTTTTCATCTATAAGGCAGGGATCGCAGGGTAATCCAAGCAGGATTATTATGAAGATCAAATGATTCAATTTATGAGAAGTCCCTACGATGCTATTTGTAAAGCTACAGGAGATACAATGAAATATTGACTTTCAGTCCTTATTTTTTGCTAATATCTATATATCATGTCTTACGGTATTTGTTGCACTTCTTCACCTTGATGAGGAAGTCTGTGTTTGTTACTCAACTCCTATTGCTTCCCAGCTGAAGTGCTACTTTATCTTCCAGTTTTCCTGCGACCATGGAAGGAGCAGACTCCAGGGACTCTAGAGGGAGCAAAGGAAATCGTAGCTTCTTCCTCTTTCACAGCCAAATGGAAAGGCAGAACCACAGGCCCCACCAGACACCCAGGCACGGACTCTCAAACTGTGTCACAATATCCAAGGTGAATCTGACTGGAGAAGCTTTAATGCTGCCTGTGTTGAGAGCTCCTTGTTCTCAAGACGGACTTTTGAAGCATGTGACATTATTGTGGCAACGTCAGGCTCTGAGCCCTGTGTGTTGTAATGACAGTTGATTTCCTTCTTCCACCTGGTGGACTTGCATGTCCAGACGTGTGGTCTGTGTCATTCTGCATGTGTGGTATCTGGGTGACACTGAGTAGACTGAGGAACTGAGCCTGCCCTCCTTCCCGTGGGAGGGGCTCTGCCCACGGGACTGGGTGCCTGAAGTTCTCCTGTCCACACTGCGCTGGAGTGCAAGCCCTTTCCAGCCTCTGGCATTCAAGCCAAGATATCGGTTCTCCCTCAGTCTTGGCCTGCCAGCTTCCAGCTGGAATCTACACAGGGCTCTTCTGAGGTCCAGCTTGTCAGTCTTGGGACTTGACCACCACCGTGAAAACATGAGCGAATTCCTTCTTGACAGAGACACAGAGACAGAGATGGATGTAGAAATAGGGAGAGACCCAGATGCATGAATATAATTTTCCCATTCATGATTGTGTCATCCTGTTTCCCTGATGCCGCCTCAGTAACACACCACCTTGCACAAACTGACAGAATGGAGGAGCCCAGTGAAGGCCCCAAAAAGGCGTAGTGATGGACCGGGCCTGTTGTGCGTTGCTCTTAGCTTGACCTTCGCAGCCAGTGCTTCCAGCTGTCTTGATCAGTGCAGCACCCTGAAAGCATGCGTTTCCTAGCAATGTGTAGAAGCCTTGGATGGCCTTTGAATACGCTCCAAGGAACAGGGTAAACACATTTCTGAGCTGTTTCTCAGCAACCTCCATTGCAGGCTGTTTTCTCCCTTACCACCATTAGCCTGATTTCTCCTTCGTATCTTCAGCAACAACATGTTGGTAAAGAAATATTTAACCCATCTCACAAATGTTTATCAAAGATACAGAACAAGCTAAAAACATGTATTTGAAATTCAAAGATTTTTAAAATCTCTTCCCAAACACTCCCACCCCTCCACACAGACATACCAGACACGTATACTTGCACTAACAATAAATTTAGGAGCTTTATATTTTGCTTAGAACTAAAAACTATTAATCCTATTTTATTCAAAGCAGTTTTTATTTTATTTAGCCAGCCATTAGCATAATTTGTATCAGACTTTTTCTGGTATCTTATTTGCTGTGGAATTTTTATACTGTAGAAAAAAATAAGCGCTGTGTATGGGTTATTTTGCATGATCTTTTGAGATTTTAGTTAATGTCAGAAGCACAGTATAAGGAGTTCGTTGTAAAACTGATTTGGAGACAACAATGAACTGAGCATTACTAGGTAGGTAGAGAGATAGATAGATAAATAGATAGATAGATAAATAGATAGATAGATAGATAGATAGATAGATAATCTTTATTACAGAGCACAATTTATGACATGAATTTTCTTCTCTCTATTAATGGGACTGGATAAATGACAAATTTAAAGACTTACTCTGTCCGTCTCCCTTATGTCTAAAGGAAAACTCCCATTTCTGTCCTTGATCTTGTTACCAGATAATTTTAACAAATGAATAAAGTATCAATTCTCATGCAGATACAAAAATGAACATGTGTTTAAAATGTTATTTAATTGAAAACCAGTGAGAGACCCAGACAGATGTCAAAACTGGTTGAAACAAGATTTTTTTATTTTTACTTTTTTTTATTTTTATTACTTTTAATAAGAAATAGCAATGTATAACAATGTGACAGTTTTAAAACACGTTAGTAGTACATTTCAATATTTGATACAATGCACATTGTTGTCCTCTTATTAGTTATACAGAGCACAGGGTGTAGATGTTATAATTTTTCAAAACATTATTGGTATAATCAAATTTCTTCTCATTGAACTAAGAGAAAGTAGTTGTATGCACAATCCAATGTTCAATAATCACAGTGGGTTTTTGGTAAAACTGCCAATGTTGGAAGCTGTTGATTTAAGCCTTTTACAGCTCAACATTCTAATCTAGCTTTCTATTTTATGCCTTGTGGTTAAGCTTTTCTGCTGGGTGGTTAAGGGCAAGTTAAAACAAGACCCATATAACAAAGCATGTAACTTTTGTATCTCCCAAGGTCAATCAAATCCCCTCAGGATTTACTTTGAAACTATGTACAGTGCTTTGTAGAACTGTTGTCAGTATCAGCCGTCTGGGTGAGTCACGGCCATTGCTTGACCAGTTTGCTCTCTGTGAAAGCCTGAGAGAATGTTTTCTAAGTGACTCTCCTTTGGCACACCATGTATCTTCAGTCCCTTTCCTCTGTAGCTCCACAATCTCCTTGAACGGAAAATTTGGGATACCACTGAGTTATAGGATGTTACAGCACAGGTTCACTTATGTCCTGAGTCTTCACTGACCTTGAAGGGCTAAGACCAAAATATTGGCTATCCTTTCAAAGCCCACATGTGTGGATCAGGAAAACTGCAGGAAACAATGTTGATGGGTAGAAGAGATTTTCAGAGAGGAGGGGAGGACAGAGTGGAGTCAACTGAATCTCTCCGCAGATAAGAAAGAATTGCTCTTTAGCCTTACAGAGGCATCACCAGTTATTTAAAATTTAACCAGTTGGCAAATAGCTTTTGAAGAATTAAAATCACATGAGCTGAAGAGGAATCTTCTAGAAACCTCTAGCACCCAGTTTTCCATGGAAGCACAGATTTTTCTTCACTTCCCAAGCCCTACCCCTCCTTGTCACCACTGCTGTCAGAGAGCAGGTATAGCCTTCCAGCCCTGCCAGCTGGCTGTGCACAGAGCAGTGAGCAGCAGTGACCTTCCCAGCAGCCACTGCAGCCCTGACTCCACCATCCCAGCGTGGGCCCTTCCGCTCTGCAGGGGCCTGAGCTAACTCTAAGGCTAAACTCTCGACAGCACAAATCTGTGAATTTGAACTCAGTGGAGTAAGCAAGAGCAGCTGATGAAAGCTGGAGAAGAGAAAGGACAGAGTCAGAGAAGGACTCCCTTGTTCCCTCACCTTTCTGCACTGCTCCCTAGCTAAGGAGTAAAAGCGCATGTAAGCATCACCGTGTACTAAAGTAATTTCAGTCCAGGAGTCTGTTATTCCTTCACCCGGAAATCCTTTCTTCTATGTGGTGTTACAGTGCACACAGCAAGAGGTTACCTGCCGTTTCAGCCCTTGCTACCTGTGCAGCCCAGCAGCACCAGGTTCGCTGAACAGCTGCCAACATCACATAGCTGTCCACTGTTAATCCTGCATGTTTCTGGGCCTTTTCCCACAGAAAGCTGGAATCAGATAAGAAGAGAAATTAGACTTTCATGTATGCAACAAAAGGAAACCATCTTTTTGGTAGAATGTATCTTCAGTAAACATTCCTCTATCTTGCACATGCGCACCACTGAAATCTCAAGTGTTACCAAAGATGGCCTGAAAAATGACTTGAAATTTTCACAAGTAATAATCAACCTGGATCTGAGGCTTGCTTTCAAGACAACTCCTTTGCAAATGGCCATCTTACCGATATAAAATGCTAAACATATTGCCAGACAGTAGTAAGTAATGATAATAATTTTTAGAAACCCTCAGATTCCCTAACCAAGCATGCATTTGAGTCTCTTCATGATGTTTCAGCTGGGATACATTTTGACTGTGTCCTTGTGCCTGTGGGGTTTTGTGCTCACAATTTCTTCTGTGTGAATAAATCATTTTACTGACTCAGAGAACATTCCTCCCTCTATTTCCTGGTAAGATTTCATCCATCCAAATTCCAGTCAGCTTCAGAAAGAGTGATGGCACAGGGATTCTCATCAAGAGCCTTGGTTTCCTGGATCCTTCTTCTTTTCTTTTTTTTTAGAACCAGGGATTGAGCTCAGATGCTTATGCTTGACAGGAAAGTGCTTATTCTACTGAGCTACCTCCCTAGCCCCATTTTCCTTCACTCTTGTAAGTTTCCTTCAGTGTGAAATTGAGCCCCGAGGTTCTGCTTGTTTAAATCCTGAAATGTCAGAGTACTTCTGCAGGTAGCACCTTGGTTGTCTTCATTTTGGCTGTTGCCTTACGCACACCTGGTTTTTTTTTTTTTTTTTTTTCTATGTTAGCTCACCAGTCATCAATTATACCTTCCATGCTCTTTAAGCTAAATCAAGAGATATGATTTGGTAGATTACATGAAGAGGTCATTTTGTCCATGGTGACAAAAGCAAGTTAGGCACCAGTATGTCTAATTTTCCACCACTCTAATGGATTTTTCAGAAAATTCATCCACAGAAAAGCATTTGTCTTCTGTGGTTCAGTATTAAGGGTACCAACAACACTCTCATAATTACCATGTTCTAGTTCACTTGTTTGATTGCCTTTTGTGTGCTCTAAGAAAGAACAATACAGCCTATTTTCTCTCGATGTTTCTCAAGAGCAATTGTGTGTCTTTAGATCTGGCTCCCAAATATCTCCTTAAATACAAAGGCCACCATTCTTCCATTCAGAGTCAAAAAATTGTACATAACTCCACCCATACACATCATGATTGTGAAGAATAAATGGCACTCTTAAAACATTAAACATCATTTCAATTACACATGCCAATCACTTGAAATCTATTACCATAGCTAAAACATTTGAATTGGAAAATTGTAGGTATTAGCACTACAAAATAAAAGCATAGCACCCAATATGAATGACTTTTCACCTTTAAAAGTTTCTAAAGCCAACAAATTTCCAGAAAGCTTTAGATAGTTGTCTTTTACTTTTACTCGTTGTTGGGACAAATACCCAACACTCAAAATGAAGGAAGGAAAGGTTTATTTAGCTCACAGTTGCTGGAGGTTTCAGTCCATATTTGGCTGGCCCAAGGCTGAGTGGAACAGGGCAAAGGGTATCCAGTTCATGGCGGCAGAACAACCAACAGGAGCAGAGAGTAACAGCTCTTTAAAAAGTCTCTTTGTGCTCAGTCACTCTGACGTGGGCCCATTGTGCCCTAGGGTGGAACCAATCATACCCCAGGATGGGCCCCTGATCCCACTCTAGGGAGGAGCCAATCATATCCTAGGCAAGCCCAGGTCATGCTCCAGGGAGGAATCAATTGTAACACATAATCCTAGTGGATCATGACTCATGTCTCAAACTCTAGTAGTCCCCGCCCCATGATTGCATGAGGCTTTGGGGGGACAAATAGACATAAACCATAACAATAGTTTTCTTAAAATTTTTAACTGTGAGAGAATTTACGCTTTTGAGACTGGACTGGAGGACTCAGCAGTCTATGATTTTTTTTTTTTCAGTACTTGGGATTGAACTCAGGACCCTGCACTTGCCAGGCAAGTACTTATTCTACTGAGCTATCTCCCTGGTCCTGAATTTTTAACACAATTGTAAAAACAAATCATTGTGATCTGAGATGTCTGTCCTGCCAGTCATAGTGTTGGACCTTCGTCCACTTGTCCCTAAATTATCAGCTATTAATAATATTATTATATCTTTCTATGCAGCCACCTGTATTTCATACATTTGGTTTAGGCAATATATAATCTAAATCTTCTGTTTAAGAGATGCTGAGCTTGCCTATAATACTTTATTCACTTGCTTGCCTAAGCTATCTTAAGTTCACATTACTATTATCAGAAATCTTCAACTTAAAACAAGTACTGGTGTCAATACTTATTGTGTTTGATTTTTAATCAGGGACTTTTCCAACCACTTAGCTTTGTTGAATTTCTTCTCATATCTAATCAATGCCTATGAAATTTTTTCACAATCCTTCCATCTACCTCAATGTTTGCGCTAGAAGTCCAGCAGAATTTCCCAACCAAGCTGCATGTTGTTTACTTTGGAAGAAAAAGGGAGGTGGTTTGCCGAGCACACTTGCTATTAAGAGAGATACAAAAAGCACCGAAAGAAATCGGTGCTCCTTCATAGGACATACGTCCAGGTAATCAGACCTTAGCCTCGGTGGTTGTCTTTGAGCTATTTTTGTAGCCACTTGGTATACTCTAAGTAATCGACGACTGCCTTTTTGTCATCTTGGGAGGTGACTGAATTTGCACCCTCCATGCGATCTCCATTTCTATCCACATGCATTTGTGTCATTTCTGCCTGAATGCAAACACTGTACAGTTTTATATAAGGGTCTTGTGCCTCTTAGATCCAAAGGACAACTGTATGTGTGATAGCAGTGTCCTTTGGGAGACCAGACGGCATGACTAATCTCACCAGAGAACTAAGAGGAAAACATTTCTAGGAAGAAACACTGCTCTTCTAGGCTTTAAAACTACAGCAAGTATAGAGGCAATCTCGGATTTAAACATTAACAGAAAACACTTAAAAGACTTGGTTTGTTTAGCATTCTAAATTGGAGTGTTTATCTCCAACCCAGAGTTCTGTTTTTTTCTTTTTTGAAGACCATTGACATTTAGAAAGTCAAAATGTAAATAGTCTAAGAATAGACACTTTCATCAGAGCACAGCATCTTCCTCTGAGCCTTAGCCTGCAGACCCACAAGCTTGCCTGACTCTCAGCAGCGATGCAGCAAGTATTTCGATTTTAAAAAATGGCTATATATATATATATATATATATATATAATTTCAATTCTTCCCCAGGATGTTCACTCCTTTTCTGTTCTTCTTCCTATACTTTGCACCCTTCTACTTTCTTTTCTTTTTAATGCTCACGATTATATAAATATTGTCATTCTGCTTCCCCCTGGCTCTTCTAGTATATGCTCCTGAAAATCAGTTCTAATGAAAAAAATCACTTTTCTGTGTCCATTGTATCTTCCTACTATAGCTTTCCATTAATTGAGCTATGATTTTTTTCATAGTAAGGGAGATTATTGCTTTGCTTTACCTCCTTGACTTAGGGTAGCTGTACAGTTGGTCATCCTAAAGGAAAACTTCAGAGAGTGAACACAGCTCATTTTATTCTTTTTTATGCCTGGGACAGCAGGCATAAACCTGGGCCATCTGACGCAAACCAGGAAGTCTCTCAGAGCATTAGTTAACTTTCCTGAAGCAATAGCTGACCTTTCTGGAAATTTCGCTTCACATATGTCACTGTAGGTTGTGATTAAAAAACAAAAACATTGCAGTGGCTGCTGTGTAGTGGCATCCGATGGACGTAAGAGATACACACCAACGTGATGATGCCCTTGTCCACCTTATTCACTAGCTCTGGTGCTGTGTGGGCTCCAAGTCCAAATGACCATGCAAGGCAAGAATTTTGAGTCAAGTCATGGCTTTAAAGCAGCCGCGGGAGCGACACCACAGACCTTCACGGAAGAGGACTTCAGCGCGGCTGCAGAAGGGGCCAGAACCACAGGGTAGATGTGCTTTCGATGAGGGCCAGCATTTCGATGGGAGTGATAGCAATGTGTCTTGTACTGTGGCACACTTTTTTAATTTAAACATTCACCATACATTCTGCGCACACTGCACGCAGCATCGGAGAATGACGGCTGCTCTCGTCTTCACATCCGGCCCACAAGGGCGCCTAGAAAAGCGCCAAGCGTTTTCCTCGACGTTCTTGTCTGCTTCCACCTCCTCCGTTCTTCTGCTTCTGTGAAAGGCCCCTTTCCAGGGTGTGCCTTTGGCTTTTGCCTGCCGGTCCCTCGCCTCGGTGCAAATCCTGTGAGACTCCATGACGTCCACCCTCGCTTCTTGAAGGAGGACCATTGCGTTGGGGTCATCATAGTGCACCCCGCCATCACACCTGCAATATCCGTGTGGGCTTCCAGATCCACGTGGATGGTCCTCACAGTTCTTAGAGCACTGTCTTCTTAGACCTTCTTTTCTGTTTTTGCACGGTCCTTGTCCAAATCCACACCTACAAATTCCTGATCGGCAGCATTTTCTCCAGTACTACCCCCATTGTTGATTCTCTAGTACAGCATCTCTGAACGCTTTCCTGGTCCTGTAAGCCACTTATTCATCATCTACCAAGGCCCAGGTTTTAACTGTCTGCCAGATGTTACCTCCTCTTGCATCCCCATGGATTTTCCTCAGCAATTCTTTCTCTCAAATGATCCATTTCTTCTTTCTTTTTTCTGTCATTGTGCTAAGCATCTAAAAATGTTTTCTTTAAAAATTATTGCAACAATTTCCCACAGGCTCATCACCTCCTGATTGTGCCTCATTTCTTTCTTTTCTTATGTGCTTAATTATGCTTAATTCTTCAGACGAGGTGCTTAACACCCACGTTCCCTCTTCCTTTACGCTCTTGAACCTTCTGATCAGGTTTAAAAGCCCTTCACTTTACAAAATATGCACCTGTTAACCCAGTCCATTTTAGTATTCACTCTGCTTCTCAGTCTTCTAGTTTGTCCTTCTCACCTGACCTACGTACATCACTGCTGTGAGATGGTTCCTTCTCCCTCATAATTTTCTCTAGTTTTATTTTATTCTATTTTTCTTGATGCCCTAAACCACATACACGCTGAATTTTTTAAACCCACCTTTCTGGACATGCTCCCAGTCTCTTTTGTGTCCCGTCTCTTCTTGACCTCTCATCAAGTGGACATCTTTTAGGGAGCCAGCTTTGAGGATCATCTTGTTCTGTCAACACTGCTTTCTGGGAGAGTCTCTTCCAGCTGTGTGCTGCTGTGACCCATCTGCATGTAGAGGACCAGCTTACACCCTGAACTTCTCGTCCAGATCCCAGACTTGCACACCCTACTGGCTTCTTTATGTGTGTGTGGATACCCAATAGCCCACTCACATTCAAATGTCTGAAACCCTCCCAACATCTCCTCCGCTCTCCTGACAAGACAAAACTTCGCCTCCGCATTCCTCACTCAATCAATGGCAGCTCTAGGAAGCACCTGTGGAGCAAGCAGCACCACCATCTTGCCATTCAGTGATATCTATTTCATCTCAAGATCGAAGATTGTAAGTTTTTATTGGCCTAATCAGTAGTATCTGGTTTTCCTTGTGTAACTTGAACTCAAAGAATCCTCATCTTTAGGAGAAAAAAAAGCCTGTATGTCAATGTGTTAGTTAATTGACAATAAACTTCCCAGAGGACCAAGAGAAAGAGAAATAAAAATGAGGCAATGAGTCGGACAGAAAATGCAAGGTGATGTGCTACTCGGCTGTCCCTGCTGAAAAACCTCAAAGGGACTTGTTCACTGGGAGGAAAGATCATCTACTATTCCCATGTCTTGCCAACAGCCAGCCAGGATTTTCCCCTAAGAGGAGAATCTCCCCTGTCCTTCTGTGCCTCACCCCAGTCCCTGTGGGAGCTGCACCACAGGGAGAGCCCACCTTCTGTGGTGTGTTTAATGCACCAGCAGATCGGAAAGTTACCATTCCCTGGATGCCAGTGGAATTCATATCATCTCTCAGCAGAGAATGTTGTTTCTGCTTCAGGATTTGAGGGTAATTTGTAATTAAAAATAAAGCAGTAATGTAGAAATGCCAGCTGTTGTTTAAGGACTATCAATTTAATGTGGTTTATAATTATGGAATAACCTGAAAATACATAGGCATCCTGGACCTTTAGCTAATCATTTTATGAATATTTACTGCTAGAGTGTCTGAGTCATTTCCTAAATTATTTCCCAAATTAGAAACTACCTGATGTCGTATTTTATTCTAATTGTACCTTTCAATCTGTCTGATGTTTGGAATGTCGATGACTAACGTGAGTGACATGGCTTTTTAGTATCTAATCATAAGCGATATTTTCCACAGGCAGTTTCAGCTGGATTCCACAGACAAGCCGTGGTGCTTGTCTGTTTCTAGTTCTAGTATCTTTCATAACCCCTGAACAGAATAACATTTGCAT
>PVKN010009343.1:0-17500 GCA_004027915.1 Capromys pilorides
ATTTGGCATGAAAATTGTTATTGAAGAATTTTCTTTATGTAGCTACCAAAGAATATTGCAGTCATTCATGCAACTGGATTATTTATTGAATAAGAGACCAGATGCAATCTTTGAGCAGCTGTAACATATGAAAAGACATCAGATGATCTTTAGAATAAATCAAGTCCCCCTGATTAAGCCACGGCTCTCCACATGACTCTCAGTTCCCTTTCTTAGCACACTATAATTGAGATGAAAACTAATTGACATCATTTTAATGTGTTCCAATTCTCCAGCACTAATTTCCCATTAAATGCAATAACCAGCCAGAAATCCAGCTAATTAAATCCACCTACTGCAGGATGGAGTTTCAGACTTTTCTTAATTGAAAAGTCTTATGTAACGCTTAGAATATTATGGATGTTAAAAGTGTAATTGTAAAAGTACATGTGAATATTTAAACCTTTGTATTTGTGGAATAAATAGCAGATTGCATGTTTAGCTTTGGGTTCATATTTGCAATCAGAATCACTTTTATACATAATTTTCATATCTTTGTTGGGGGAACTGGTTTACCTTGACTCTTTCAGGTATTGATTTAGATGAAAACCTTTCTATTTTCAGAATATGTAGAGGTAGCTTTTATCTTTCAAAATCAAGTACAGAAATAATATTATAAATTATCAACATGTTGATTATTTTTGATTATTTCTTTTCTTTTTTTTTAAAGATTTATTTATTTTTGATCATTCATAGCAACTTTATTATTTATTTATTTATTTTTATGACTGGTTCAGCCTACCCTGGGGGTGGGGCTGGAGCAGCATGTGGGGCCGGGGATCGAACCATGGTCCCTGGGTTGCCTAAGTTTGCCTAAGCAGGCACTTTAGACCACTGAGCCATCTTGCCGGCTCCAATTATTTCTTTTCTTTAAACTTTTTAAACATTTATTTATTTATTTGGCCACTGCAGAGCTCAGACCCATAGTGACCCTCCTGGCTCAGCCTCACCAGTGCTGGATTTAGGTGTGTGACTATAGGAACCTAAACAAAATGGGATTATAGGGGTGTGCCACCATGCCTAGTTTTGGGTCCTGCATGCCACAGCCCAGGGTTCCATGGCCTGCATGGCATGCAACACCAGGGTTTGAACCCGGCCAGAAATTGAACCCATGTCCTTGTGCTTACTAGGCAGTTGCTTAAACTGCCAACCTATCTTCTCAGCCCCGATTGATTATTTCTTTTTCTTTCTTTCTTTCTTTTTGCCTTTTTGAGACAGGGTCTTGCTATGCAGTTTGGGCTGGCCTTGAGCTCACTTTTGTAGCCCAGGCTGGTCTCAAACTCGCACCAATCCTCCTGCCTCAGCCTCCCAAGTGCTGGGATTATAGGCGTGCACCACCACGCCTGGCCCGATTGATTATTTCTTAATTGAGGCTTATTACATGTGATTCAAGAAAGTATCTTGGTAGGAGCCTCCACTGTTTTTTAAAGATAATAGCATACAAAATTGACAAATTTCTGTTTAGGTTCATTAAAACACCTCAAAATGAGGGCCAGCCAAATAGCTCAGTGGATTAAAGTACCTGCAAGCAGGTGCAGGAGCTGGGGTTTGATACCCAGGCCTGCCATGCTGGCCCCACCCATGGGGCATGCTGAGACCAGGCTGGGCGTGGTGGTGTGTGCCTGTATTCCCAGCTCTTGGGAGGCTGTAAACAGGAGGATCACTAAGAGTCTGATCTAGTAGTGAGACCCTGAACACCCTATAGGCCCTTCCCTAAAAAATACAAAAGAACAACAACAACAAAACATTTCTAAATGGGCACAGACTTGCAGGGTAGTGCTTCAGAAGTGAGTAGGCCTCTCTGCCCAACGCGCTGAGCAGCACCATCCCTAGAGCTCCCAGGCCACAAGCCCAGTGCACCAAGGGTGATGGTTATGGCATTGAAGGTGACTTTTTTTTTTAATATTGGGCTCCCATCTTCACAGCCCTGAGTGCAATCATGTTGATGCATTGGGGAGCTGATCTTACACCTGTGAACACTGTACTGCACCATCATCGAGTTAACGCAAGTTCTTTGGCAATAAACCTGTGTGAGACGGGTTTGCTCTGCAAAGGAAGGGAGGGCGTGCATTACAGCAGTTTCCTAGGGCCACTGTCACAATTTGGCACATACTGGTGGCTTGGAATAGTGGACGTGGATCATCTCACAATTCAGAGGGCCACGACCCACGGCAAGGGGTGCAAGGCGGGCTCCTTCTGAGGGCTCCGAGGGCGACCGTGGCCTGTGTCTCTGTCCTGGCTTCCGGGGTCGGCACAGAGCCCTCCAGTGCCTGGGCTCCTGGACCAGTGGCTCCCATCGCAGCAGCCCCCACCTCCACCTGCTTTCTTCTCAGCTTCCCTGTAGCCTCTTTCTGTCCACTACGCACACTTGCAGTGGACTTAACAGAACACCATGCAGCGCTAACTCATCTCCATTCTGAATTCCATCAGCAGAAATTCTATGTTAAGGGCAGTCACATTCTCAGGGCCCTGCTGGACCTCAATTTGGGCAGCGGATGCACCATCCTATCGACAATAGACAGGAACGGCTCTTTCACAGGGAGATGTTCTAGGGAACACCTCCTCCTGCTCGGAGTTGACATTATGAGTCATTTAGAAACCTTGCGGGGGGCAGGCACCTCACGAAGGCACTCACTCACTGGATGCTGGGGTGCCCTGGGCCACAGCATGGCACTGTCGTCTCCAATCTACAGAGGAGGAGGCAAGCAGAGGGGGCTTAAGCATGTCGGCCAGGTACGTGGGAAGCATGGAATAGCAGACCGGCAAGGGAGTGCTTGCACTGGTCCACGGCTTCCTGATGCAAACGTGTAACAAAGAGCTGGTGCAAGCCTGAGGCCACCCGAGGGGAGGGGAGGGGCCATCGTCCCTTGTGTGCTGGGGGCATTGGGGCCCAGCACGTGAGACCCAGCGAGCACACTGTGCACTTCCAGATGAACTCTCTCCCTGCTTCCCCAAAGGGGTCTGCTGTGGAATTATCCAAAGAATTGGCTTTATGTCTTTTCCATTTATAAATGATTTAATCCTATTTTTAAAATGCATCTGGCCACTGAATATTTTATAGAAAATATTGTCTGGGGTTGCCAACACTCATAATAAGTGGAAAACAAAACAATGAATATTTTATGCATTGTGGGAGAAGTAAAATTAGTGGGTATGGGAAAAATATGTAAAATTGGAGTACTGTTACTGTCATGAGACCGCACACGCGTACCCATGTTGCTAAGGTGTGAAGACATGTGTGCCTCAAGTATGAAATTTCAAAGTAACGATTTAATTTCACAGCAGTGGAATAGGTGAATATGCCATGGCGCCGGCTTCCCGCTTCACTCCCATGAATGTAAAATTGGAAATAAGCGCTCCTAAGTATTTCTAGCCTGAATAATTTAGAAACCAAGCAGAAGCCACGAAAGGCAAAACATCTGAACTTTGTAATGAGGACCTTACTAGGGAACATTGACAAAGAGAAAATTTTCAGCAATATTAACTTTTAATAGTTAGTGCTTCATAATTCATAAGCAGAAAATGGCTTTCAAATGACTTCACCCTTCGGTGGACTTCGTCTCCTGACGCGGGACCACCCCAGAGCACAGTAACCTCTCTGCATTCTTGGTGTTAAAACACCTTGGTGTGTTTCATGGAATAGAGGCAGTGAAGAGGTGCAAAAATAGTACGAATTTTAGCTCAGAAGTTCTTAAGCAAACATGCCAATCACTACAAAAAGAAGAAATGAATATAAGATATTGTTTTGGACATTGGATGAAAATAAAATAGAATGGTATATTTATAGTTCCTACTTCAATTTGGACATATATGAAATGCTGTGAACTTGAGACAGGTCCTAAGCAAACTCTTTGTAATATATTCAGCTTAAGATTCAGATGCTGTGTTTTGATTATTTATAGAAATCCTAGAGACAGTCAAAGGCTGTGGGGGAAATGGCTACATCGACTGCAGTGTGCTCCCTGAGAAGACTTGGATAGAGTTACAGTTAAATTCTTCTTTGTCACATCAGGGCTTCAAAAAATCAATAGTGTTAAAAGATTTATAGCAGCACCTCGAGGGAATAAAGCCAGTCTTTGTTGCCCTTTTCTGGCTCATTCTGCTTCCAGGATCCCGTCCCTTGGCCATATGCCCCGGTGATCAATGGCACATTCTTGGGCAATTAGGCCGATATTACAATAAAATATTAGCCCCTGGGATAATGCAGAGAGCACCAATTAGGGCAAGTTTTAACATTAGAGTGTATCTTGAGGTTAAATAGTATTTATACTTAAATGCGCCAAAGTACAATCATTCTAATCAAAACACAAAATTAAAACATTTAGTGATCGCCATAGTTGGGAAGAATGTCCATAGCAAGAAAAAGTATTTCATTTCCTAACGAAAACCACGTTATAATTTAAAGTTGGATTGGAGGTTTTATGTTAAATGGGAATGTTAGTTTAAGATTTCTGGGCTGGTGAGATGGCTCAGCGGTCTAAAGCCTGGGCTTCGGGAGGTTTAGGCCACCGCAGGGACTGTGGCTCCATCCCAGGCGCCACGTGCTGCGCCGCTCCCCCCGCTCCCCCAGCACTGAAAGGGAGGTGAGGGAGGCCTCTGGCTGCACTGGACAGAGAGGAGGGGGCCGCGCACCTCCCTGGGCGCCCTGCCCGGTGCCCGGGAGGGCTGGGACCCAGTGACCCTGGCTGGACCAGATTCCCAGGTTTTCTGCCCCACACGCACTCTGGTCCTGGGCTTCCCACCACAGCCCTGGTGCACAGGGAGGGCAGGGAATGAGGGGCCCATGGCCGGCTGCTGATCGTGGATCGTAGCCTGGCAGCACCCCCAGCCCCAGGAGGCAGCCTGTGCAAGGAGCACGAAGCCTGCCCAGTGCCTCTGTTCATCCAGGGAATCCAGATCAAAGCCCTCCAGAATCTGTGCATACCTGAGCTGTCAGATGCTGGTGACCTTGTGACGGATGCGAGTGCCCGTGCACTCCGGGTGGTGGGAATGAAAGTTACCACACAAAAGTGAGAGGAGTAATGGGGCTACTGCACGGCCCAGGCAGTCTGCTCTGGGCGTTTATCCCGAGGACGTCAAATTGGCCAGTCTAGGGGACATCAGCGCTCCTGTTTCATAGCAGCACGGCTCACAGGAACCGAGTGACAGAAGCAAGCCAAGGAGAAATGGAATCCACTGAGGAACGCTCATGGGGCACATATGTGCGTTGGAATACTACGCAGCCACGAAGATCACGGAATCCCGAGCTTTTGGCAGCATCCATGCAGCTGGAACTTACTCTGCCGACTGAAAGAAGGGAGGCCCTGGAAGAAAGGACCTGGCGAGCTCACTCGCACAGGGGATCTCAAAGTGTTGCTCTCAGAAAAGTTGAGAAAGGAACGGCGTTGCCAGAGGGGAGCAGTGGGGACCGGAGGGTGAAGGGTCTGCGGTGCAGCGTGGATGACGGCCACTACTCCGGTAGTGGACTGGACACTTCAACAGGATGGAAGCAAGAGCGTTGGGAAAGTTCTCAACATAAAGAAATGATAAATACTCAGCCTGACTGAAACATAGCACCTGTGCACGAGCACTGAAATATACCAGAGTCCTTCCATAATACACGCCAGCTGCACCAATCACAGCAGTGCGAGAAAGAACCGTGGGCAGAGCGGCTCCTCGGTTGTTCTCAGAGGGGCTCTGAGTCTTTCAGAGAACTGTGCTGCCTCAGGAAACACTTTCAGGCCACGGCAAGTGTGTAGATCTCCGAAGCGAACACTGAGCAGGAAACGTTGGTGGGTGGCAAATTCATGGCATCTGTCTTAAATTGGGGAACAGGTTTTTGAATTAATTTTTCTATTCCAAGTAACAACTAAAAAATGAATGTGATCCATCAGCCAAGCCTAGTAGTGCAGATTTCTAGGCAAATTTAGAGTATTTGAAGGGTGAAAGCGTGAGATGGTGTGTGTGTGTATTGATTGTTTTGATTTTCAGGAAAGAACTTTAATTCTAGTTTTTGTCAACTACACACTCAAGGCTGATGGCTCATGGAACCCTCCAGGAGGTGACTTCCGCTCTTGTGCAGTTTTGCTTCTGAAAGGTATTGGAGTGGTTAGAACTATAATCAAGGGGCTGGGGCGATAGCTCTGTGGCACAAGTGCCTGCCTGGCAAGCGCAAGGTCATGAGTTTGAACCCCGGACCTGAAAAAACACATTATAATCAAGGGTGCTACTTGGCTCAGTGACATGGAAACCATCGACCACATGGCTTTGGAGCTAGAATTCAGAATTAAAGAGTAAGAACCAAAGTTCTCAGCATGACAAACCTGCTGATGGTGAGTTAGTTTCATCCACTTATCTTCCTTTGAATGATAAATTCAATCAGTAGCTCTTTTCTACTCCTTCCTGGGAAGAACTATGTTTCATATCTGTCTCAGTGACTTTTCTCTCTGCCGGGACAAAATACCGGACACTCCAAATTAAGGAAGGAAAAATTTATTTAGCTCACAAATTAATGGAGGTTTAGTTAATACTCGCCTGGCTCCAAGGCAGAGTGGCACATGGCAGAGGGCAGCAGTTCATGGGGGCAGAAAATAGCAAAGAGCAAAAGGAGGGGCAGCAGCTTGGCATCTAGCCCACCTCTGTCCCCCCATGACATTGTAATGCAAATTACCCACCCCAGGGCAGGGGTGGCACACACACCCATAATTGCCACATTGAATTAATCACAAACTTTAGAAGCCACCCCATGACTGCTTGAGGCTTTGGGGGGATAGTTAGACACAAACCATAGCAACAACCCCATGGACATCGACCTTGGCCCTGTGACTGTCTCAGCATCTGAGCTCTTGTGGACTCATCTTGATGTGAGAAGCCCTGAATGCTTTCCACTGTTTTCTGTCCTGCTAGCAGCAGCTTAATCAAGCTAGAATCAACACCTCATGGAGCAGAGGAGAACCAGGGCCATAGCCAGCCTGGGGTGTAGAAGTACATCTTCAGGGTGAACCTGAAGAAACTATTGTCCTGTACATAATTGCCTTCTTCATACTGTTACTATGGTGTCTTAGTTACTCTTCTCTCATTGCTGGGACAAACACCCGACACTCAAAATGAGAGAAGGAAAGGTTTATTTAGCTCACAGTTACTGGAGGTTTCAGTCCATATTCAGCTGGCTCCAAGGCAGAGAGGCATATGGCAGAGAACAACCTTTCATGGTAGCAGCTAAGAGCAAGAGCAGGGGGAGCTAGCTGCTCAAGCAGCTAACTTCTCTTCCTCCTTTACATTGAAATGCAAATCACCTGCCTGGGGCAGGTGCAGCACCCACACCACAATAATCAATTACAAATTCCAGAAGCAGCCCCAAGACTGCATGAGGCTTGTGGGGGACAACTAGACACAAACCATGACATACGGCATAAACTCAAATAGTCTTACAGATTTGTCAACATTTCTAACATAGAGCCATGATCTCTACATACCGGATACTGTCACTTGCACCTGCACATCAAGCAGCGCACATTCAGTCCACAGAATTACCCACAGCCTCTGCAGGGAGCCCTGCTCGCAGCTCTGTCTCAGCGCTTGCCCCACTGATCCAGACGCCGGGCTGCCGTGTGGGCTCCCGCTGTGAGCACGCCAGGACGCCCCAGCACGCACACCACAGGCCTTCGCGGAGCTCGCACAGCTTCTCCATGACATTTAGAAATAAAACAAATATGCCCCTGGCTCACTCCACATCCATTTTCTAGAAATGCTAAGCAACTCACAGACACGTATGAATGACCTGAGTACCACAAAGGACAAAGCAAAATGCTTAAAATTTACCAAAATCAAGTGTGTGTGTGTGTGTGTGTGTGTGTAAAGGATTTTTGTATATAATGAAATATATCATATTCTAACATATTCTAACATATTCACAATGTATAATTGTTCAGTATTGTGGAGGACCGCGTGAGCAGCTCTCCTTAAAAGAAAAGCGACTGTCTGCATTCTGACTGAGCCTGACCCTAGTCCCTCATACTGAAATGTACAGAACTGGCTGGGACTTCTCATTATCCTTTCAATTGGCCTTATTGGTCTAGCCGAGGTGCTGGTGGCAATTTCTGAAGATGGCATGCGTGTTTACCTGATAACAGGACGAAGAGCCAATGCACCACAGTGTCACCTGGGATCAAGCCTCGAGATAGAGACTATGACTTCCTAGGACTTGAAAGATTACACATCAGAGCTGAAGCACCAGACCCCCAAAATAGTAGATGCTATCTCAATAGCATAATGCAAATTACTTCCTTTGTAAATCTCTAAATATGGTGGAGGTGAATGCAGGCCTCCTACCTAGCCCAGCTCACAGCTCACCTTCTTCCCACAATTCCCTTCAGAATGCACCTTCCCACAATTCCCTTCAGTGCTCATCTTCTCACAATTCCCTTTCGCAAGCCACTCCCCCTTCTCCAATGAATAAAGCCCGAGTGCAGCCCTGGGTCATACTCTTGGTTCCAGAAGCCACTTTCATGGTTGGACCTAGGGTCCCTTGTATAAATATGTTTTAGTGTCTTTGTTATTGCTGTGGGTTGCGCTGGGAGTGGTAGATTGGAATTAAGTTAGTAGAATTCCAATGACAGGCTTTAGGATTGTAAGTTTAGACTTCTTGGGCTGAGATGAGAACCAGGAAGGGACTCCGACAAGTATGATGGAAAAATAAATGTCCGGAGTTCTGCGCTGGGCAGGAAGGGCACCGAGAGGGTGGGTAATGGACACCTGGGCGGAGGCACAGCTGGGCACGAGGCACAGCTGCCAGTGGACTGCCTCAGTGTCTCATGACTGCAGCTCACAAGACTTAGTTGAACACTCAGGCCGACTTAGGCAGAGAGGATTTTTTAAAAAATGCATTTAGTACAGGGTCTGCGGGATGTGCGGGTTTCACTGCACGGATTGGATTTGCAGTGATCCTTCCAGCCTCTCAAGCACTAGGATCACAGGCTCACACCAGCACACCCAATCTCCATCGCTGTCTCAGCACGCCCTGGGGGTAGGGCCTGCACAGCAGGCAGGCCAGGGATCGAACCCCAGCCCCTACATCTGCCTAAACAGGCACTTTAATCCACTGAGCTATGTGGCCAGCTCCTAGGCAGAAAGGACTTTGAAAGCTTCTAATACCAAGAAATAGTGAATGTTGAGACCATACAGAAGCTCCACTGTAAATTGTATAGATGTGTACAGAAATATCACAATGTCATACAAACATGGACAATTATGTGTCAGTTAGGGGTTTGCGGGTTAGCTCAGTCGTTTGAATGCCTGCTTGGGCAAACCAAGTCAGGTGCAGGGGACCATGGTTCGATCCCCAGCTCTGCATGCCTTACCAGACCTGCCCTGAAGGCAGCTAGTGTCAGCTAAAAAAAAAAAAAAAAAATCCTTCTCAGCTTTTAGACTGGGCATGGTGGCACGCACCTGTAATCCTAGCACTTGGGAGGCTGAAAACAGGAGAATCACTATGAGTCTGATGTACATAGTGAGACCTTGTAGACCCTGCAAACCCGGTCCTAAATACAAAATAAGAAGTTAATTAAAAATAAAATGAATTTAGAGAAGAAAAATACTACATATAATTCCTTTACAAAAAGGCAATCTGTTTGTTTTGTGACGTTCTAAATTATCACTGGAGATATTGAAAGAACAGATAAGGTATCCAATATTATTTTTAAATAAAAAATTATATTTATTTAGAAGCATTCAGAATGTTAACAAAACCGTTAACAACACTTACGTTTGCCAGGACAGAGTGGTGCTTGGTTAACAGAACGACAGTTCGTCTGTGCGAGCTGCTGCATCAGAGGCAGCTGAAGGTGAGAACTTGCCCTCCACAGGTAACGGACTTGTTCTCTGCACCAGCGAAAGTGAACCTCACATTTCCATGCCAATTCACCACCCCTACGCGGTGCCACGCAAGGCCAGTGGCTGCTGGACATACCTCCAGGACGGAGTTAGCCCTACGCGGTGCCACGCAAGGCCAGTGGCTGCTGGACATACCTCCAGGACGGAGTTAGCTAAAGTCCCATTTGGCAGTGAGCTAACTACACAAGAAAAGGATGCTGTACAGTTTAAAAACAGTTCTCACACAGCCTTCCATGTCAGCTTTTTTTTTTTTTTTTTGGCAGAACTGAGGATTGGACTCAGGACCTTGCACTTGGCCGGCAGGCACTTGTGCCCCTGAGCTATCTTCCTGGCCCCTTCATTTCAGTTTTTTTTCTTCCAAAGGAGTGAGTTATGATCCCCAGTAGCAACACCCTCCCACCAAGAAAAGGAGTGAGTTGTGTGCAGGCAGGTTAAATGCTTTATAGACAAGAAAAAAAAACAAACAAACCCCCAAAACCTATGCCAGGACCAATGCATTCATCACCATCCTCCTCATCCTTTCATCTTCCTCCCCCGCCTCCCCCTCTTCCTTTTTTTCTTGCTTTTTTCAGCCTTGCCAACCCCTTTTTTCTCTGCCTCAGGTTTTCCTCTAGCCCAGGAGGCAGCGATGTCTCCTTTCCTTCGGCTCAGCAGCCTTCGCCTCCTGTGGCTGCTTGTCGCCCGCTGCAGTATGACTCCAGGTTTCTCCAAGTTCCTCTGCAGCATCACCAACGGAGAAGCCAGGGCGTTCTCCTTGGGCAACACTCAGACCAGAGCAAGAAGGAGGCTGAAGGGGACCTCTGGAGCACGCTGATGTCCTTGAGCTGCTTTTTCCCTTCTCCTTTAGGAGGAGCATTAGTTTTTTTTTTTTTTGGCGGACTCAGGGCGCCTTACAGGTGAGTCTGGGGATCAAACCTGAGACCCCTGTGTCTGACTGGGATTAATCACTGAGCTATCCCAAAAGCCCTCTCCTTTGGGAGGAATATGAGGTTTCATTTCTCTTTCATAGCGAGCTGTGTCACCTGGCCGTGTCTTTGCATTTTCCTTTCTCTTTAGCAGACATGGTCTTCTACCTCTTTGGGCACTGCTTAGAAAACCCTGAGAAGTCAACGGAAGCAGCTGGGTGCTTCTTCTTGTGCGCAAAGAAGGTGCAGGGTGACATTTCGCCTCTCAGCTCCTTAGGGTCCCCTTTGCCCCTGTTGGCTTGTTGTCCTCCACGAGGTGCAGAGTCGCGTGGTGCCCGGCCGGCTCTGACGAGCCCTGGCGCTGTCTCTGTGGAGCGCAGTGCGCTGCGATGGCTCCAGGCACGCAATGCTCTTAAATGGCAAAATTAAAAATGTGAAAATGGAAGTAATCATCAATTAATTCGCATATTTAATAAAGCTAGAATAAAATTTCAGGGACTGGTGAGATGGTTCAGTGGTCTAAAGCGCCTGCTTAGGAAAGCTCAGGCAACTGCAGGGACTGCGGTTCTATCCCTGGCACTAAATGCTGCACCAGCCCCACCACCAGGGCAGGCTGAGCCAGCCATAAAATAAATAAATAAAGAAACAAACAAGCAAACAAATAAATTAAAAAAAAATTTAAAAAAATTTAAAAAAAAAGCTAGAATAAAATTTCAAAGATTATTTTAAGGTAAAAATGATGCAAAATTGTACCACTACTAAACCTATAATAATGAAGAACAAGAAAAATCATAAAGAGATAAAAATAATAAAATCAGTGACTTTTTTTTTCTTTGCAGAACCAGAGATTGAACTCAGGCCCTTGCGCTTGCCAGGAAAGTGCTTATTCTACTGAGCTATCTCCTCATTCCCTAAAAATCATAATATCAAAACATGTAAAGTAACTCAAACAAAATGAGCATAGTACCATTCAAAAGACAAAGAAAACAATTAAAAGTGAGACATGCAGAAAAACAGGATCACTTAGTTGGAATTTTTCAGATAAGAGTTTTTCAAATAATAGACCGGATGTGTAAGCGCAGTTATGTCTGTCTATAAGCCCAGAGTTTCTCTGGAAAGAAGCCGTGAAGATGGGATTGATAGGAATAAAACCCTCAAAGTGTTAGGAAAAATATTAAAAATATAATTAAAAGAAAGACAGTATGTAAAAGATTTTATGTAAAAATTATTCATATTTTTAAAATAAAGGCATACATATAAACAAAAAAATGAAAAATTCATACCCAAAGAGAAGAGCCAACATGAATAATTGCTGTAGTGAATTTTTTTTTTGTGGGTTCAAACTCATGACCTTGCACTTGTTAGGCAGGCACTTGTGCCACGGAGCTATCTCCCCAGCCCCGAAAAATCTTAATATTAATTGAAAAATAACGTAGATGAGATTTTTACAGAAGGGAAGATGGATTTGTTCGCTGAATGGGAAAATTCTGTTTCAACTGGACTCACTTGCCTGAACTATAGTGTTGGGCCAGGTAGACGGGCTCAGTAGAATAAACACTTGCCGGTCAAGTGTAGGGTCCTGAGTTTAATCCCCAGTACCACACACACACACACACACACACACACACACACACAGTAGATGAACTAGAGTGTCTTTTACAGTTTCCATTAAGAACAGCCTCCACCTGCCGCACGTGTTGAGAGGTGGGGATTTGGACGGGAAATCAGTTCTCAGGCGTGCACACTCAGGCGTGTTACCGAGTACACCCAGAGCCAGGTGTACTCGGTAACAGCATGCAGAAGGTGTTTAATTTTCTTGTTGATTTTTACTGGAACTCACCACTGAGCTTGTCCTGAGGGTCAGAAGGAGCTCCTCACTTGCGACACTTGCGGATGGGAGGACGCGCTGTGTCTTGTGAAATGCACGGGAGGCTTTCTGTGGTGCATGGGCGGCATGCTGCGATTGCAGTCCAGGAAGTCCCCCGAAAGCACAGGCTGTGGGTGTGAGATATTTTGTTGCACCGACAAAAAAGCAAATAAGAGAACGTTTGAATTTTCTTTATCTCTCTCTTCTGTGTTCCCATATGGGGCTTCAGATACTGGGATGTTTTCAGAAACAGCTTCCTCACGGTGGCCAGACAGCTGCGGGTCGCTCCGGGGAGCCATGCTGCTTTCCCACCTGTCCCCCGCCCCCCCAAGCATCTCCTAAGCCGTAGTTGGTCTGAGTGCGTCTCAGGCCCACCCTGGACCAATCGCGAGTGGGAGCAGAGCTCTGACTGATTGCGCCTGGGTCCCGTGGGTGCCGTGCAGCGAGGACAGTGCCCCCCGGCCAAGCGACCCACAGGAGATGGGCTCCCCGGAGATGCGAGTGCGGGCTGGGCCGGACACCAGCGCTGAGCCAAGGATGGGTGTGAACCAGAGGGTGGCTTCGGAGGAGCTGCCCGAACCTCACCTTATGGGAAACCCCAGGGGAGAATAAAACCCGTGGTGGGGGGAGTTCCTGCAGGGGCCTTGGGGTTACATGGATGGGGGTTCACGAGGGCAGCCTGCAGGCGGAGGGACTGTGGCTTCCTCTCCCTTGGGGACCCGAACCCCTGGCCAGGCGCAGTCAAGATCAGCCCCTTGCCCGGCACAGTAATTTTCCTTTAGAGGGACTGGACGTGCCGCTTAAGAGCTCCCAAATGACAGGGACAGTGAGAAAATAAGTAGTCGACTATAAATCCAAAATAATGAGCACAAGTGAGGAAGCAATGCGGAATTAATGAAACATTAAAGACTATTTAGCTTGCAGTGATTTAAAAATTTGGGCTATTCTAACAGTACGTAGAAGACTAACCCCTCTTAGATGCTGTTAAAGACATTTTGAAAGGTTGATATTTCCTTAGTGCTAGCAGGCATGGAGTTTTCATACTTTCAAAAGTAGTTTTCCCTTAAAGTATTAATATATAGTTCACTAAAACATCATTTTTCATAAAGGAGCATTCTTATTTATCTAAAAATATGAGCACATATAATTGAAATATGAATATATTAACAGCATAGTAATTGATGAGGAAGTAGGATAGTGATACATTAAACACTTAATTGATGTATATTTCGTTTTTTTTTTTTTTGTCTTTTTGAGGCAGGGTCTCGATATGCAGTTGAGGCTGGCCTTGAGCTCACTTTTGTAGCCCAGGCTGGTCTCAAACTTGCATCGATCCTCCTGCCTCAGCCTCCCAAGTGCTGGGATTACAGGCATGTGCCACCACACCTGACTAGTTGATGTATATTTTTACAGAGGAGATTGTAATATGAGTTTTGAATCTGAATTTTAAAAGTTTTGATTGTGGATCTTTAGAATTCACTTTGGAGAATAAGTAGTTATCTCTAATTTTGCCTAGATACTTTAAAAATATTATTTAGAAAGAGTTGTTATTTTTGAACACTAGGATAATGCATATATCTTCAATCAAATGTATTCAGTACTCTTTAAGGAAGTCTAAGGATGTATAGAAAACATGGTATGTAATTAAATTTCTTCATTTTTGGCTTTTTTTTTTTTTAAATATATTTAGTACAGGATCTACATGGTCTCACTACACAGATGGGACTCGTAGTGATCCTCCTGTCTGCAGCCTCCCAAGCACTGAGATTACACGCACACACCACCACACCTCATCTCAATCACAATCTCAGTGAGCCCCAGGGGTGGGGCCTGCATGGCAGATTGAACCCCGCATCCACCTAAGCAAGCGCTTGAATCCACTAAGGCCCTAGATTTCTTAATTTTTAAGAGAAAGCATTTAGGCAACATCACGTGTTCTAGTTTATAAATTCATGAGGTGATGTCAGAAGTATACACAATTCATGGTCTGGCTCCCAAAACAGTGGGATTGCATACTTTAATGAAACACATATATTATGTAACACAGTCCGTGCATATTATTTGGTATCTTGCACTGTAAAACACAAAACCACCAGTTTTTTTTTTTCCAGTATGTTTCAAGGAGATATAAGGTAAATTCATAGCCATTATGAAAATGTTAACTCATAAAATTATAAATTAAGTGGATCACTTTATGAAAACAGTGTTTTGTATAAAACAAGTGGACAAACTCTAGGAGGACAAATAAACTGAATAAAATAACAAACCAAACAATTAACAGATGCACAGCATTGATTGATTGATTGATTGATTGCGGGACCAGGGTTCAAACTCATGACCTTGCACTTGCCAGGCAAGCACTTGACCTATCTCCCCGGCCCCTGCAAGCATCTTTTTAGCAAGCATTTGAAGTTGAGAAATTATACATTTGAGATGAGAATTTTTTATTTCTATTTTATTTTTTTGTGTGTTCAGGGTCTCACTATGCAGCTCTGATTCATAATGATCCTCCTGTTTTCTGCCTCCCAAGTGCTGGGATTACAGGTGCACACCACCACGCCCGGATTCTATCGTCCAAGAGGAGGACTGGTGCCACATGCATGGATCGAACCCTGGCCCCTTGCTTCCCTCAGCAAGTGCTTAGTCTGCTGAGGTGGACCTCTGGCCCTGAGATGAAGCATTTTTTTTTTTTTTTTTTTTTCCCAGTACCAGGGATTGAACTCAGGACCTTGCACTTGCCAGGCAGGCACTTATTCCACTGAGCTATCTCTCTGGCCCCAGATGAGTATTTTTTAAATGAAAGACAAATGAGTTATTTTCTATTAAGTGACATTTTCTCACATTATTTTTACAATATGAAACAATAAATCTGAGAATCATATGCCATGATATTTTTCCTGAAATATGGAAAAAGACATTCCTTTTGTTTGTAGGAGGATGGGATATTTTTGTGCATATTTTGAACTAAAATAATCCAAGTTAATTTTAAAATAATCAACTATTCTTACTTATGTGACAGGTTAGATTTTTAAAAAAGAAATAAGTTTATTGGTGCGCTTTATTTATTTTATTATCATTTTATTGTTTTTATTTGGTATAGGGTCTCACTGTGCAGCTCAGACTTGTAGTGATCCTTCTGGTTCAACCTCCCCAGGGCTGGGATTACAGGCATGTGCCACCACACCGTGTCTCAGTGGCTGGATCAGCATGCCAGGGAGTGGGGCTGGTGTGGCATGTGGTGCCCAATATCAAACCCTGGTCCCTGCACCTGCCTAAACAGACGCTTAGTCTGCTGAGCCATCTTGCTGGCTGGGCCCTTTCAGTCTTGTGTCACTCAGAATATCACCTTCTGTTATGGGTTCCCAGTTTTCGACTGTTGCTTCATCCCAGGAAAACTTTAACTGGCTTTGATGGCAAAATATCTTGGGATTTCAATAAAGGAGACAAAATATGAAGGAAAACTTTGACTTCAAATGTCACTGCTGTGAATACTGAGTCATTGCGTGAAATACTAAAGGGAAATTTCTCTGACACTGCCAAGGAAATAAACAGTGCTAGCACAGCATCGTTGCTGGTTTCCAGAGCATGACACCTTATTATAAAATCCATTTCTAGGTTAGCAAACTGCTCATCTTCAGTTTCCGTCTTGACAGATTCTAGGAGACGTCACTCACTAGCAAAGCAGTGGTTTCGATGTCTTCTCATTGCATTAATGAGGAAGGTGTGGAAGTCCATTTTTATAGTTTCACTCAGAACATTTAAAATTCTACACTGAAGTTAATTTTCCATTTTCAGTGCTAATAAGACAGAAATAGATACCGGCTCCTAATTCCACGCTCAGTGTCTTCTAGGATGCTAGCAATGTGCTTTGACTCTGAATGCAGTTTAGGTTAACAATGTACTTGTCTATTAGCACTTAGCCGTACCTAAAATATGTTCTAGTTAGGTCAGGGGTAAAAGAGGATGGACTCACTATTCCTCAGCATGTGCACACATGTGTGTGCGCACCCACGCACACACACACACACACACACACACACACACACACACACACACACTGTGCCCAGGGCCTGAGCAAGGAAATAACCAGCGCTTGCATTTCATTCACTACTCCTCCCCGTTTTCCGTGTATGTGAACCAAATTCCTACATGCCATGTGGTCATCACACACCAAGAACACATATAATACAAATATATAAATGTTGTACATATAAAATATAGCATGATGGGGCTGGTGAGATGGTTCAGTGGTCTAAAGCACCTGCTTAGGAGGGCTCAGGCAACTGCAGGGACTGCAGTTCGATCCCCGGCATCACATGCTGCGCCAGCGCCACCACCAGGGTAGGCTGAGCCAGCCACAAAATGAATAAATAAATAAACAAACAAACACAACAAGCAAACAAATAAATAAATAAATAAAATTTAAAAAAAAATAAAATATAGCACGATACATACATGTTAGTGTATGAAGGGGCCAAGCAGGGCAGGGGCTTGCACGGTGCTCTGTGGTCCCCTTGGTTCTCCATCCTGCCTTGATGTTCTTCCTCAGGGACCTAGGGTCTTTTTTTTTTTGTCTTATTTGAGACAGGGTCTCATTAGGCAGTTCAGGCTGGCTTTGAGCTCACTTTTGTAGCCCAGGCTGGTCTCGAACTTGCATCGATCCTCCTGTCTCAGCCTCCCACGTGCTGGGATCACAGGCGTGCGCCACACGCCCGGCTGACCTAGGGTTTTCATCATTCGTTTTATGGAGGAGAAAAGGGTGAATTACCGAGCAGCTCATAAAACCCTTTAGCTGTACAGCAGTTTACTTTGCAAAGAG
>PVKN010009343.1:22500-23899 GCA_004027915.1 Capromys pilorides
GCGGCGGCAGGCGCCTGCTCCTGATGGCTCCGGGCGACCTGTCCTGATTCTGAAGGCGGTAGCAGGCGTCGAAGTGCAATCGTGACCGTGAGTGGGGGTGAGAAAGGTCAGGAACTAGAGGCTCAAGGTCAAGGAAGGGGCTGTTCTGGAGCCTGAGAACTATGCCTTATGTCTTATAAAAGGCACTCAGCATTTACTGACAGGGCAGGGGTCTCGAGATGATGCCCACAAGAGAACGGCTTGGCAGATACGAGTCAGTGAGCACGAATTCCCACAGAAACCATTCTTCTAACTCTTCGCTGCAGTGCAAACTCTGAGTGGATGGACCCTGCATCTCTCTAGCTGGACAAAAGCCCTTAGGCTGCATTTCGTTTCCTGAGTCAGTCAGTATTGGGCACTGCCATGGTTACAGTGCCTGGCACTGCCTGGCACACTCACAGAAGGAGGACAGGCTGCTGGCTTCACAGATTTCAGTCCATGGTTCAGAGCAGGTGCCATGACGGGGACGTCACCGTGGAGCAGGATGACAGAGCACAGCTGCCCAGCGGGGGAGTAGACGGAAAGCAGAACAGGGACAGTGCAGAGAGGGAGGGGCCGGGACCTACCGTAGGACGCACAGCCGTGTCTCCACGAATCACTCAGAGCCGAGCTTCACTCATCGGCTGAAAGTTTTGTACCCTAGCCAAGCCAGGCACCAGCCCGAGCAATCCAGCGCCCTCGTTTCTCTAGCGCGGCGCAACTGAGCCCCGAGCGGTGGCTCAGAGCGATCTTCGATGTTGCGGAAAGGATGCTGTTGAGTCTCAGGGTTTCTCTTTCGTGCTGCAAACCGGCTGTGGTCTGCCTGGGGGACTCTTTCGATGGTGGGAAGTGGTGATGGGAAGAGGAGAGACGGAGAGATTGGGGAGCTGCTTAGCAGCCGTGTCCTGCTGGGCAAACGCTGCTCCTCGCTCTTGTGTGGTTACAGGAAGAGCAGGAGGAGAAGGGGGGCTGGCGCGGGTGCCTTGGATGCAGGGAAAGCCCAGAAAGACTTGGATAGCTCGCCACAGGTTCCCTCGCACACTGCACTCTGTGGACGAGCAGCCCGCCCAGACCAGCTCCGAGCCTGCTGGCCTCTCTGTAGTGGACTTGGGTTTCCCTGCCAGCGCTCTGAATTACTCAAGCCAGGCAGTGTTCTCCTGTGGGCGTCAGGGCCCCCCATCCTCTGGGTACTGAGCACAGGCGGCCTGCAGGGGTGTTGCATCTGCTTTCTTCAGGGCCTGATTATCTAGGCCCAGCAGCCTGCTGCCAGCCTTATCTGTCCATGAGTGCTGTAGGTACAGTCATTGTGATGGCCCGAGGAAGGGATGTTTTCTGTCACCCAGAGGAGAAAGAGGAGGAGGAGGAAGAGCAGAGGAGACAA
>PVKN010009344.1:0-23892 GCA_004027915.1 Capromys pilorides
CTTCCACACACAACTGCTTCTTACTGACCTTAGAATACAGACCAAAATAATGAACATACGCTTTCCTTGCTCACACCTGTCATAATGTCTAAGGTTACAAACGCTTTGCCTCCTCCTTAGGACTGAGGCGTGCTGTTTGCTTGTAAGCTCTGTTCCCTTCCCCCACAGCACACTGCACTTATTGTGGTTGAGGTTTTTCCTCTTGTGCTCTGAGCTTCATGAGGACCAAGACCTGATCACCATGGTAACTTCTGTGTCTACCATGGGGACTGGCAGAGAATTGGGCCTTTGTTTGTTGTATGAAGGAATAAATGAATAAACACAGCTTTGTGTAACTCAATAATCCATGAAATTTGTGTACTGGTTAAAACAAATTTTTGAAATAGTATAAAATCTTCATTTGGTAAAACATCTAAATTATAAACACGTCTCCATAGAGTGCAGAACAAGTGAGAATTATGCCATAGACAAAAATAGATAATATAGTTTTATAATAATTTTCATGAGAGTTTGCAAAATAGTATGTGATTTTTGTTCCAAACTTTACTTCAATACTTTGAAAATTGCTCTAATATGTGCTAAGGATTTAGGCACATTTTTCATCTACCAGTAATAGTGATCATAAACTAACTTAGGTCCATTTTTATAAACAAAGTATTCTGTATTTCATCCAAAGCTGGGGCAAGAATATTACAAATACCCATGATGTTTATTTCCATGTAAATAGAAAGCAAGCAGTGTACATTATTGCCTTTGTTACTTGATGGGAAGCAAGTGACTATGAAATGCAAATGGTCTGCTTTAGTAAGCTGTCCTACAGGGGCCCCTAATTTAAAGGCAGACAATAGAGGAGCAAACCCAACACATTTTGTGCCGCACTCAACTATTTCCACGGGGTCTGACACCTTTGCATTGGGAGATGCACACAAGCACTTGAAGCTCAGAAGCACAGAACTAAGTATGATTTTGTTACTTTTTTCTTTGTAAACCACATCCCTATTTAAAAAAACAAAACCAAACCGGAAATACTCATTGTAATATGGTGACTAAGACTGGAGCCAGGCAGATTCTGTCTTAATTTAGGTTCTGCTTGTTGCTAACTGCTGTTACTGCAAGTGAGTCATTCCACCTCCTCTGGGCCACATAGCCCTCATCTGCAGAATGGGTGTGATAAGAAAACTCCTCGGGGTAGATGATGATGTGATGAGATGCTGCACAGAAGTCTCAGTAGAGCCTGCTCTTGTACAGATCAGCACAAAGAGAGCAAAAGGTGGGCCTCCATGTGCTCCTTGCATGCCAGGTTACATTTTGAGCAAGTGGGCAGGTAGCAGCGTAAAACACTTAAAATTTCTGAGACAAAAAATAGCTGGCAGCACAGGTATCCAAGCAGCTTTGCCCATGCATTAGACGAAGAGCCACACACAATGTAAAGCAAAGAGAAAGCAGAAAAGAAGAGAGGAAGGGGCAGAAGAGGAGAGGGGAGAGGAGGAGAGGTGGAAAGAAAAGGGGGAGCAGGGAGGGGGGAAAGCAAAAGAACAGGATCAGTTATGGAAGCACTTGTGCATAAAGTCTTAGAGTAGATCTATCTGTAGCAAAGACTCCTTCTTTTGTAACTGCATTGGCAGAAACAACCATTGGCAGCTTGAAGTTACCTGAGTTTTCAGTAAGCCTGAGCAGTTCTGTATTTAAGATTTCTTCATATGACTATGATCATCGATTCTCAATCTAAGGGGATGACAGCACGCAAATATGACTCTCGCGTATCACACTCCTCTGAGCAGCCCTGTAAGCAACTCAGCAATCCCAAGGAAAATCAGTTTAATACATCATTTTCTCCTCTATTCTTCAATTCCTGGAGTTCTACTGAGTACCTGTCAGTTTATGTTTTCTTGCTAATATAACCCAACTTAAAATCTAATAATTTTTGCTCATAATCTCTGCCTCTACCTTCTGTACCTCTTTGATTGTAGATCTCTTTTTGCAGTCTAATATGCAACCCTAAATACACCTTAGAAATGACTCACTTTTCTTATACTGGCGGATTAGAGCTTCTCCCATCCATCCATCCATCCATCCATCCATCCACTCATTAACACTGATTAAGGGTAAAAGTTCTGTGCTATGCATCACAGAGATTACTGTGATCTACTCCCTGCCCTTGGCTGAATTGTAGTGTTTCTAAAATCCAGCATGCAAACATTGTGGGCCTGCTGTAAATCCAGTGGCAGGTCAAGGATCAGTATTAGGGGGAATATCTCAGAGACAAGGAGGTATATCCATGCTGGAGCGAGATGCCAATGCCCAAACTGGGCAATGTTCATGACTATGAAGAGGAGCAATTAAGGAATGCAGTAGTTAAAATGTTAAGACCTGATGACAAGGCTTATAAAGTGCTGATGTATAAACACCTACTTTATTTTTACTGGCATGGGAAACTCTGGAGGAACAGATTTGGAAACGCACATGAGAATACAAGTTTTGGTACATGTTGGGTGAGAACTAGTGCAGAACATCCAAGCTGAGATGTCCAGAAGGTAGCTGCATCCATGGGTCCAGAGCTTGGGGGAAAGATCATAATGGGAAAATACTGACATGGCAGTATTTTCACAAATGAAGTTGTAAGGGTAGACAAGGTTTCCTAGAAAGAGGCAATGGAATGGAAGAGAAATGTTAAAGACAGGTAAGGAGGCAGGGCCAGCAGCAAAGACTGAGGGGGTTGTCAGAAAACTTGAATATGGGATGATGAAAGGCAAGGAAGAAGATATCTACCAGGAGGCAGGGTCAGATACTGTGGACACGTCAGGATGGACACTGAAAATCGCCTTCCAGAATATGTCAACTAAGGGCTCATTGGTGACCTTCCCAGGGGCAGACAACTAAGTGGAAGCTTGAGTTTTCAGGTGCCAAGTGCAAAGGACTAAATAGGGGTAGAAAGAGCGTGGGTCCGAGAGGCAGGCATATCAGAATAAGGCCAAAATATATGGTGAATGTTTAAAAGATTAAGTAAAAAACACACTGCCATGAACCTTCCTCAAAAAACGCCTTGCTTCCAAGGGAGCCTCTATTTCATGGGCAGATGACATTCACTCCCTACTTTACAATGCTATGCAATGAATACCATGAAATAGAAGCTTTCTTGAGTGGGAAAAATTGAGCAAGGCTAGGCAACCTGCCACAGGTGGACTAGCTAGCAATTCTGGCCCCAGTAAACTGCCTAAACTCCTAAAAGACCTGTGTGGCCCTCGCTCCATTGTTCACTATAGAACTGTTCACCACAATTAAGATATGGAATTAACCTAAGTATCCACCAGGGGTGAACAGATTTTTAAAAATGTGTTGTATGTACACAATGAGCTGCTATTCAGCCCTTAAAAAGCAGGAAATTTCTGTCATTTGCAATAGCATGGATGAGCCTTGGGGATATTATGCCATGCAAAACGAGCCAGGAGTAAAATGAAAAAATACTTCTTGGACTCTTACATATGTGATCTAGAAAAGTCCAACTTGCAGCAGTAGAGAGAAGAAGGGTGCTTATTGGAGGCTGGGGTGCTGTTGGGGAACAGGAGGAGATACTGTTCAAGGTGCTCAAAGTTTCAAGTAGGCAAGATGACTACATTTGTGAGGTAGATCTGTTTCATGACACGGAAACTATAGCTAGTAATAATCTATTGCATGTTTCAAAATGGATTTTAAATGTTTTCACCACAGAAATATGGTAAAAACCTCCCTGGTGAGGTGATGGATACTATAACTAGCTAACATTATCACACTACAATGTATAATGTACTGAAACACCACGGCACACACCATAAATAGGGATCAACTAAATATAATGGACAGCTTTAAAAAAACTAAAAAAAAATCTTGCTTAACACCAGCTAGCAAAAAGGAAACAAAAGACTTATTTTAAAAAGCACTGTTTATTCTTATTTATTGAAAATGTCAATTTTAAAAGTTTTAAAATAAAAACAAGTTAGAAAATTTGGGTTTGTGTAAGAAGGGAAGATGACAGAGATGAAACTGAAAGGCCTCTAAGGGCAGCAACTTAATTACAAAGTAACAAGAATCCATTTGTAGAGTATTGTAAACAACACAACTACGAGACACTGCTCTCGGGTTAACATGGCTTCATTTCCTTTATATTATTGTTTAGTGTATAAGCGCACAAGCTTCATTACCCAGAGTACCCAGGGCCTTTCATCAGGAAGGCCAAGTCCCCAAAAACATGCATATATACACATTACTTTAAAATAAAGTTCTTTCAATATTGTAAGCAATCAACTAAAATATTTGTAATCACAAAAGTGTTTCCTACAGCTATAGTATGCACATTGATTGTAAGCCATTGACTAACCACAGACAGGGCAGATGTGAACATCTAGGTAATTATTGTTGGTGTTTTTAATTCTTAGATACAAGATGTCATAGCTAAATTTCTGTACTTCAAAACAGAACAACAGACGTTCCTAGAAATCGTTACTTGTGAGCTTCCAAGAATGGCTGAGTGTGATTGGCTGAAGTTGCACTACAGGAAGAGTCCACTGTTGTCTGAGAATGCTGCCGTTTCTACTGCTCAACCACAGACAACAGCCCTGTACCATGAATCTAGGGAACTCTGAGACCTTCAGTACCAGAAAGAAACAGGTTTCTCAGCAAGCTGGAGATCTCAAGTTTTAAGTTTGGTTTCTAAACATGTGTAAACCCGACATTTACAGGCACCTATCAAATGTATTTGTCAGACAACTCCCAGCAGCCTCTTGGCCTTTTGCTTCTTTCCAGTGATCTTCCAATCCAGTTAAATGCCCTCTGTATTCAGGCGAAGTGGAGCATTCCAGAGCTTTCGGTCAACTGGGTTGTGCTGCATTTAGACCTGCACTGTTCTGTGCCTCTCTTTGAGATCTGCTTTCTCGGTTCTAACTTCTGGGATATTCACCACACTTGTGGCTTGCTTCAATAAGCGACATTCACAAAGTATTTCCAAATAATCAGTTTAGTACCCAGCAGAGCTACTAGTGGAGCCCCTTCATTCTGATCATACGAACTGGACCAACAGCATGTTTCTGCAAATCATGTTTAGAGTCCTATCAAAAGAGGCCAATGATTATTACAGCTTCTGATAGCTCACAATATCTTCTCCATGCAGACTGTCTTTTTGGATGAAAGGTCACAGTTTGAATATGCAATGTAAAGTTAACTACTCAGTCTAACTACATTTCTTAAAAAGTAAGCACAACACATACATACTATTTTCCACACCACTTGGTATGTGTGACTAAAAGCACTGGGGAATAAAAAACTTACACGTGAGGCAGAAAGGTAGGGAAGAAGACCCATCATGCACTGGGAAGACCCGGTCAACTCTGCTGCTGAAAGGAGCATTGCCCAATGCAATGTGCCAATGGATTTCATGTTTGCTTGAGTGACCACAACTTCCATGCCACTGAGTGAAAGTGTACACCAGCATGGAAGGGATACAACTACCACAGTTTGCTTGATCTTGTGGACAATATAAGGCAATACGGAAAAAGTGTGATTGAAGGGTGGCATGTCTCAGCCTAGGGAAATGCAGCGAGATCATTGGGCAATGTGCTAGTCCTTTGCCTCCTCTGGTTAAAACTCACAAAGTTTTGTCTTCAGTAAAATAAGTAGTGAGAGCATCTGTACAGGAACGTGTTCAAAGGAAAGTAAGGGCCATATCTAACTCACTATGGCTACTTGCTCTCAGCGAGACAGCAGCCAGATCAGTAAGTGTGGTCCACAGCAACAGCTATTGCAGAGGCACTATGAAATGAAGGCCATCCAAGGAGCACTGAAGTCATCTGCCTGAACCAGGTTTCCTTATCTTATTGAATGGAGGAGACTCTGGGGCCATGACTACCACCACTTTCTGCTTTTTCCCCTGTTGCAAAAGTAACCAACTAATCCACAACCACAAAACAACAAATACCCAAAGAATTGCACATGTGTTGTGTGCTTACACACACACACATACACACTCACACATGGAAAGACAGAGACTCAAACACAAAACACAAGCCAAAGAAGTGAGAACCAAATGAAGTCATCCAGCCAGACATCTCAGACACGCTGAAGGCACGCTCTGCCCAGCTGCACAGTGGTGGTTATGGAAGAATCGAGGTCTTGCTACTGGAGTCAGCTCGAATGCACTCATCTGTTTGCTTCAGCAGCCTTCGTACCAGCTTTTCCAGGTCCCTTCTTGACTTCAATTCTTCTTCCAAGCATTGCTTCATTCTTTTATTCTCCTGTGGTAGGAAAGACTCATTGATTCCCAAGTAGAGCGTCCCTGTCCCTGTCTCAGGGCTCCTGCTGTTATTCTCAGGGCACCTTTTCAGCTCTGACTGCACTTTCCCCGCTTGAGTTCCATGTTCTCAACTTCTAAGGCAAGGGAGCCATCTGCTGCTTCCAAGATGTCTCTGCCCAACCATTCATTTTCTTCTTCCCTACAGTCCAAGCATTCTCTGAGATTACCTGCCTGACCCCTCTTCTTTCTTTCTTTCTTTCTTTCTTTCTTTCTTTCTTTCTTTCTTTCTTTCTTCCTTACTTTTTTTCTTTTCTTTCTTTCTTTCCTTCCTTCCTTCCTTCTTTCCTTCCTTTCTTCCCTTCCCTAATTCCTCCCTTCCTTCCCTTCCTTTTTTCCTCCTTCCTTCAGTTCAGGTCTTTTATCTTTCAACCCAAGAGTCTATTAAGAAGCTTCCCAAATGCCTCTAGTACTGACCACATCTCCTAAGCATTAGTCCCACAATCCCAAAATCAAACTCGGCATTTCATCCTGATAGGTTACATACACTTCATACTCATTAGGCCCTAAAGTGGACTCTCTGTCTTTCCCCATTACCCTCAAACTCTTCCTGTGCTTCTTGATCTCCACCAGGGACACCACCATACCAACATAGATACTCTAGAGAGAAAACTTCATTCTTAGTCCTTGTTCTTTCTTGATCTCGACATCATGTCATCATACCCTGTGAGTCTGAACTCTGAACTGTGCCTTCTTTCACAGCTGTTCTCCACCTTCACTGCCTCATTGGCCTGCCTCAGCGCAAGACCTCACCTTGCCTCATCCTAGCTTTCTAACAACCTCTTGAGTGGCTTTCTAGTATCTGCTTTCTCCTCCCCTGTGCACCCTCCTCCTTGTCAGCAGTTCTAATCTTCATGCACAGGTAGCATGTGTATCAGGGAGCAACAGACCATGTCTGCAGGGGCATCTACAAACTGTGCTTTAGAGGTCTAAGTCCATTTACACACCCATCATCGACTTGCTTTGTCTCAGCTTCTGTTTTTAGACATCAGAGAACAGAAAAGTCAAAACTAAGCTCAGGACCTATTGTAAAGTACTAAGCAAGATTATAAACAAGCCTCAGAAATTTAAACCTAAGGTCATATGGTAAAATCAATAAAAACCCACTTTGATAATATAAGAAAAATAAAAAGCCCCACCACCACCGCACTCTTGAACATCTCCTGACAGCACCTGCCAGTGGGTGGCAAGGAAGACAAAATGTTTTTGTTATCTGGGAAAATGACTTTTATATTTTATTACCTGCTTCAGTTCTTTGACCTCATCCTTCAAGGCATAAACAGTATCAACAAGGCTCCTAGAACATACAAAAAAAGTTTGGAGATGAACGGCCGGCACTACAGTACTGAGTAGTAGTCAGCTCCATAAAAACACAGATGCTGGAGGGAGTGGACTTCCCAGCAGATGGGGGAGTGGTCCTGGTCTCAATGTCCTCATCTCTCTTTTCAGGAAGGACACTCTACCAGCACGTGTGCTAGCTCCACTGCCGTGACCTGGCACTTCTCCTGTACAGCTTTCCTCTTTTGCTAGTCATTTCTAGTTCATATGATCAGGAAACATGAGACTAGGGTCATAAGAACGGTTTTCTTTTTTGACCTCTGAGGTACAATTGGCCAATAACAATTGTGTATATTTAAGGTATGTAGCATGATACTTTGATATATGTTTATACTGTGAAATGATGACCACAGCGTAGCTAATTAACCCTCCCATCACCTGATAGTCACTGTTTTTTGTGTTCCCAGTGAGAGCATGTAAGAGCTATGATCTTAGGAAATTTAATGCATACAAGAGAGTATCATTGACTAGAGTCACCATGGCATTGGTTCCATCTTGCAAAACTCACTCCAACTTGCATAACTGAAACTTTTCACCTCTGACCAACATCTCCCCATTTCCTTCACCCCTTCCTAGCATCTAGTAACCGTAATTCTACTCTCTGCTTCTATACGGTTGAACTTTTTTAGATTCTCATCCTATAGTTTTGATTTTTGTAGCTTTAGGACATAAATGAATGTCATTTCATGTGTAACAGTAGGTGTGTTGAGGCTTTGACCACACCGTAAAAGCTGCACCATGGTACTGCCCTTCTTGCTAATCCTACCCCCATGACCTTACATGATGCAAAGTCAAGGCACTGCTTCTGGAAGATGCCATACATTAAAGTCCATGCCCCAAAAAGAGGATGAAGTGTTCTGACAAGACTGTGCAACAGTCTTTCTTCTCTGGCTCTTTCTCTAGACAAGGAGTTTACAGATCTCGGTTACAGAACTGATCCTTCTACTTAGTAGATTCTCTAATGTTCAGTAACTAGTTTCTTTGCATCCTCTATTGGTCTTTGGTTCTTCACATACAAAGTAGGGACAATATCACCTTCCTTGAAACTTTTTCAAGATTGTGAAGATAATAATAATAACAATAATAATAATAATAATAATAATAATAATAATAATATATCTGTGATTATTCATTCACTGTTAATCTTTATATTTACATCTGATTGCCACCTAATAACTCTGACAGAATTACTATTACTCCCATTTTACCAGTGAGGGGAATAGAGAGGTGCAGGGACTCACCTGGGTCACACAGCTAATGAGTAGCAGAATCAGAAGCTGAAATCTGCCTGCTCTCTCAGGCTCAAGTATTTACCATTTCAAATTGCTTCACAGGCCAAATGTAAAAGTACACTGGCGATGCCAAGAGCTTTGAAATGTGCTGTCCTATGCAAATTCAGACCTGACTTCAGAAATGACTCACATTTAAACAAATGAATTAGTTGGCTACTTTGTATTGATTTCATGAGTTGTAAGGCATTAACCTGATTTTCCCCCTTTAGGTCACACTCCCTAATGTGAATGGTGGGTGAGAGCTATACACTGTTTTCTCTGAACTTCAGTTCCCTCATCTGTAAGACAGGGGGGAGTCATTCTTGTCTCACTGGATTGCTGTAAGACTTTAAATTACACAACCATGTAAGAGGCCAATCCCAGTTTCCCAGCCTCTTCACACATCCTGAGCCCATCAAAGCACTGGATTTACAGGGGCTCTGAAGCAGCCATGGGAGGGCTGTCTGGCAAAGTCACAGCCAAGGCATGGAGCTTTCCAGAAGGTTCTGGCCTGGGGCTTCCCCTGCCCTCCCTCCTACCCTTTGTGAGGGAGAAGCATTCGCACAGCTTCCAAGTGAAGGCACAGCCAAGAGGGCTGTGTCTTTGGATGTCAAGGAAGAGTCCTTCCATGGATTCCCTGTCAGAGTTCTACATAGCCCTGGACAAGGCAGAAAAAGTGTCACTTGCTCTACTCACTTTTCCTCAATGATGGTCTGACCATTGCTTCTAGTTTCTTCAATGATGAGTTTCTCTTCCTCGGGGAGTAGGACTTGTGGAACAGAATCTTTCCGAGCACCTACAAACAAGGGTTGTAACAAGAGCACCATAGAGATTTACTATCAGATTATTGATAGGTATCTGTCCCTTTCCACTATTGTGATGACAGAGTCCTTGTTTGTAGCATGCTGCAGTGTTGTGTGCAGAAGGCAGACACCCAACATGTGTTGACTAGATCTTCCTGACACAGGGAAATCTAAGTTGCCAAATGCATTACCTAACCCGTGGAGGAGTGGCATTTTACATTCTGAGAAATCAGTGAAGAGGCCACTACAATACCTGTTTCCAACCAAGACCCCTGGACTTTCCTGTTGTGCACCCTCAGTAGCAAAAGCCTGACCACTTACCACTCTGTCCCTGAAAACCTCCAGGGAACGACACACAACAACCTTTGCTAAGGTCCCCTGTGGTTTTAGTAAGGACCAGGTGGAGACAGGCTCTACTGGAGATACAATATGCTCAAAGGCTTCCACAGGAGCATTGTGCTCCTGTCTTTTCTCAGTCATACAGGAAGTCACTTGGAACTTTGGCTCATGAGCCAGTTGCCTCACTGCTTTCTGCTCAGGCTGGCTTCAAGCTTTCAGACAGAGGAAGTGGCAAAACAGACAACAGGCCTGATGAAATAATCCCCTGAACTTCCATCAACCTCCTCACTCTTCCTCTCAGAGCTAAGATGCTTCAGGCCTGGTCTTCTTGAGAAACTGGCTTCATCTCTTCCAGATTGAGCTCTTTCTGAGGTGTATACTCACTGTCTTCACTGATTGCTCCCCTTTCCTGACATGAGATGTCCCCAATAAACTGCACTGCACACATGTTTAATAGAGGTACTCACAATCACTGAATGCAGCAAGAGCCAATGGCTGTCAGTTCTGGGGAAACAGGACCCAGCCAGCACAGAGGACCACTGTGATGCACAAAGGCTTATGACGTGTTGAGCATGACGCTGGACTTCTCCCACAGGGGAAAGGAGAGAAGGGGCCAAATATACCTCTTTGGACCAGAACTCTAGCCTGGGCCTTTGCCTCTGAGTAGGAGGATGGAGTTAATTGATGGGAAAAGTAATAGTGTGGAGGGATGAGGTCAGATTTGCATGGGAATGCTCCTTCTAGGATCCCCTTAGAGGCAGAGATGCCTCTGCCCCCCGTCCTAGTTTTCATGATGGAAATCAGCATCACTTTGCTTTCTTAATCCCTTAAAAGTTGTTCTCTGGGCTGGGTGTATCTGAAATCATAGCCAGATTTTATCTGTGAAGAAGAAAGCATCCTTTCTTCATGGACAAATGTACTGACTTCAATAAACACAGTCCGCATGAGAGCCTTAGAGATGTGCCACTTGAAAGGAATATGTCGAAGCGGGCCACCTGCAAAGTCATCACTCACGCCAGGGACTGTTCAAAGTGGAACATTATGCGGCATTCATTTTTATGTAGATGGGAAGACCTCACATGAAGTATCCTTTAATATCTATGATAATGAAAGACAAAAGGCATAATTCATGTGACCTAACTTTTAAAAAGTAGTACAAGGTGCACTAGAAAACATTATCTGATTTGCAGTTTACAACCTGAAACTCGTTCAGAGCAATACCATCACCAGATGGCTCCTAATAGACTGTGTACACTTTCAACAGCCCGTACCGTGTAGCTATATTTCCAGATTTTTAGTGCAACTTTGAAACTTGAGTCTGGTGAAGCATTGTTTGCTTAAATATGCAGCTGATTAAAGATAGTAATTTTGACTTCCTTTACAAATCTGCCTATAAGATGAGATTAGCATCAGTTCGCAGACACAGGAACTCTCTGGGCTCTTTAATTCCTAACTAGTGCTGGCAAAGGTATCTGTATGCTTCAAAGGAAAATGATTTTTTTGTTCATTTATATCACCTCTAACTTTTTCCCTCCTTGCATTTCTCTCTGCTCTCCTCTCTGTCTCTGTTCTCTCCCCCCTCTCTTTCTCTCCTTCTACCTCTCTCTAAAGCAATGGTGGGTAAACAAACTGTGTGGTAGCAAAAACCACCTTATCTAAAAGATGCGGTCCTGCACCACTCCTCTGCACCAAGGCACCGCTCTCCACACCCTGCAACCCAAACTGTACTGCTTTTTTGTTTTTCTCAGAGGCAGTGAGCAGCAAAGAAGACATTGTGCATTAGAGAAAGTAGTCAGGGAGCTAGATCTTTTGCAAACTGGAAGGGAGCCAAGAGATGATGGGAGAGGGAAGAAGAGATAGAGAAGCATAAAGAAGTGAGATGTGTTATGTCCATGTGCCAACAGCCTATGGTGAATATAATCATCACGTACTGCAAATATGTACCAATAAATTTTTTTTTTCAAGGAGAGAGGGTACTTTGCAAGAACCTACTTGAGCCATTACCTTGTTGAAAATTGGCACTGGTGCAGTAGGCTTCAATCACCTTAAGAATCTGTGCATCCTCCTCCAGAGCAGCTGTACCTGTGGAGTTTAATTCATAATGACTTCTCCAAGAGAGATGCCTCTGCCCCCTCACAGTGATGCAGCACCCTGCACTGCAAGGGTTGACTTGTCCAACTAGTGGTGACTCTGAATGGCAGGAGGAAGACCTATGCAGCCCTTGTGGAGAAGACTGGCAGCAATCCCACCCACAGAGCTCCCAGGATCAGCCTCAGTGGGCTCAGCACTGAAGAACCTGCTGCTAATGCTCAGACTGTGAGCATATGTGTGCGGGCTCCTCTCAGGTATCATATAGAGGTCAAAATCCTGGCCCTGGGCTTGGTGCTGACCTCAGTTCTCACACAATATATCACTCCTTTTTTGTCCTTTAAATTTCAAGGGTGTCTTCCTCTAGGAAGCTTTCTCCATGAATACCACCCATCTTTTCACCCGGCCAGCACAGCCACTGAATTGCTCTCATCCCACCTCCTCTCCTCAGCTCACTTATGAAATACCTGAATGTCAGCACCCTGTTAAAAGGCTGATATGTGGGAAAGGTCTGTGCAGAGACTGGAGTCCAGGAATGGCTGATCTAAATTATACTTTAAACAGATAAGTACTACCACCTCTTGGGCTGGGCAAATAGCTCAGCAGATTAAAGCACCTGCAACCAGGCGCACGGACCTGGAATTCGATCCTTGGGCCTGCCGTGGCAGCCTCACTCCCAGGGCGCCCTGAGATAGCAATTGAGACTGGGCATGGTGGCTCGCACCTGTAATCCCAGCTCTTGGGAGGCTGTAAACAGGTGGATCACTACAAGTCCAATCTAGTAGTGAGACCTTGAACCCTGTAGACCCTTTCCTAAAATACAAAAAAAGTACTACCACCTCTTTTATGGGACATCAATTCTTCCTTCATGTGTGTCCCAAACACATTGTTCACAGGCTCAACAGAACTAGGTAGATATTGATTAGCTGACTGACTCTGTAATTTGCCTCATAATAAAGCCCCATCTCTAGATATCAACAGGTTAGTTCCCTTGGCTAACTAAGAATGTCACTAAGCATGAGACTTCTATAGGATTTCAGCCTTCAAGTTTAGTTTATCTCTACATAAAAATATCTCAAGTTTCAGAAACTAAGAAACAAATGTGTCCACAGCAAATGGGCCATCCTAGTGGAGTGAATGGTCTGCATCATCAAAATGATCTCGTGATGCCTGACTAAGATGCCAGGAAGCATAGCAGGAGGAAGCTTACTCAAGAGTCTTGGAGATGACCAAACCTTTCCATGCATTTGTATAACAGATGATGCCGAGAACAAATTGCTGTAATCATCGGCTTTCAAAATAGTCTCATTTTAGTTAATCCATAAATAACTTCCAGAAAGTACAAAACACATACTTTTCCTAATCACATATTCCTCTTCTGATGGTTTTCTCTCAGTCTTTCTTTTATGAAGGAACTTCTTCATTGTCTTGGGGCTTTTACTGGACTCCTATAAGGATAAAGATTTCTTAATAAATTTAAATTCTCTCCCAAGTACAAATTAAAATAGAGCAAATGAAATTAAATAGCCTGACAGTCTTGGAAATGCACCAAATTTAACAGTGTACAAATAAAATATGGCTCCAACAAACTCTCCAAGGTTAAATAAAACAGAGGCAAAGACAGCTTGCCCTTAAGCGCCATACGGATGGGAACAAGAACAGAGTGTGTCTACTGAGGATTTGGCAGATACCCTAGGAGGCCCAGTGCCTTTAGAGTAGCATCTTCGGAGAAAGTAATGCATGTTTTGTTTTTAAACTTTATCTATCTATCTATCTATCTATCTATCTATCTATCTATCTATCTATTTATGTTATGGCCGGCTCAGCCTACCCTGGGTGTGGGCACTTGCACAGCATGTGGTGCCAGGGATCAAACTGCGGTCCCTGAGGTTGCCTAAGCTTGCCTAAGCAGGTGCTTTAGACCACTGAAATATCTCGCCAGCCTAGGCATGTTAATCTTAGGGAAAAAATAGTAGTGTTTACTAAGCGATGTTTCTCACCAACACAGTTATAAGGGAATTAAGAAACAACTGCACCACTAGTATTTATCACTTTTCTGAGACTTTCAACTTTATTTCAGTAAATTTTCCTTGGCAACAATCCAACGTACGAGGATACAATTTTCATTTATGGAAATGAAAATGGAAAAATGAAGGAAGAGAGACTACATAATTTTCTTAAAGTCAGAGAGCAGAGCCAAATGAAGGATTTCCTGATGAAAATTTTTGGGGTTAGGAGTAACAGACCTATGGCCAAGCTTAACTGTATGTGTCTAAAGTCCTATTTGATTAGTAGACAACAGAAATGGGAATTTCTGATTTTATTTTGCTGTATGAATAAACAGGAAATTGAAAAAATGTTCCTTGTCAATATCCAAGTAAACAGATTATAATCTTGTACTTAGGGGGAAAACCCTCATGATTACCTCACCCTAATCTTCCATGATGCATGGATAAGAATTACTACCTTAAAAATATAAAACAGGATTTTTTTAATTTAGCCACAGTGATTTACTTTGACTTGAAAAGAGACATGAGAAACTCACATATAGCAAAGATCACAGGACAAAAACTGCATTTAAGAAACAGGAAAGTGGGCACTTTTAAGGCATTACAGATAAGATGACATTTTTATATGTGTCTTACATAAGCCTACTTTTTTAAAAAGTACTTACATGTCACAATTGCATCTTCATATATTAGGAACCAATTATAACAAAAGAGAAAACAAGCATGAGGGAAAGCTTCATTCATCAAAGGTTACAGCACAACGTTATGATGTCACTGTAAGCCAAAGATATCGTTCTACCCTTACCTTTAAGATATAAGACATCCTCTAAAATGAATATGTAAAGAAAGAGAAGATAAGCGTGAGAGGTCGATGGTTATAATGATCAAATCCATTTATCAATAATTCTAAAACAACATTCGAAATGTTAGTGTTATCATAAATTACACAGAGAGAACATCATCACATTTCCCACATTAGTTTCAGGTGCAATATCATCATGCAAAAGTCCAAAGAATATAGTTCTGTGCAGAACAACAAATGTTGAAAATAACTAAAATATACCCTACAGTAAGAATATATTAATAACTCTTCCCCCAGCAGAAACAAAGTGACCATGCCTTAGTTTTAATAGATTAGTTATGTGAAGGATGAAGTCAACTTTACCCTTCAAAGCTCACCTTAATTTGAGTGTAGTAACAGGGAATTACAAAATAACCTTAACCAAAATGGAGACCTAGGTAACTATGAAATGGCACTCCTAGTTTAGGGCGTCAAAGAAGAACCTGGATGATTTGAGAAACTTCACATCAATTTGCAAAGCAAATCTTAGGACAGTTTCCTGGTCAAATTCTGACTGCAGGTACACAGTAGAGATTCAGCTCAAGCACTATATCTCCTATCATGCCAAGTTGAAAAGGTCAAAAAATCCTCTCTGTCCAGATATTGTTCTGTTTTTTTTTTCTGCACTAAGAATTGTAGGCAATAATCAGTTGAAGCAGAAGAGGGTGGTTTAAATTGAAACACACTCAAAACTGAGCTAAGTCTGCCTCATTCATCAAAAACACACATTTGATAGAAAATTATAAACTGCCTTTGCATGATAATTCTAAGGTTCATCTTGTAACTGTCACAAACTCATACTTCACTCAGCAAAACCTTATTTAAAGAACAGCTGATTAGCATCTGAAATCTGAAACAATTAGGAACAGATTAGAAGGCGAAAGTTTACTGGATGAAAAAGATAACATTCTACCTAGTTCTGGAAGATAGTGACTGACATTTCCTGACTTCAACTTTGAGAGGGAAAGCAACAGTTTCAAAATGCCCACACTATCCAAATATTAGCTGCTCTCTAAAGTGATTTCTGAAAAGCCTCTCTTTAAGAAGATATTTCTTTTGTTAAATTATTTTCCCTTCCCTACTACAGCAAATATCACGTTCACAGTTTGGACTCAGCACTTGGTCCATAATACTGTACTGATTTGATTTAATAGATCAAAATGCTCCAAAACGCACAACTGGTCTGTTTAGTTGGAAATTCATTTTCAAACGAAGGGGTTTTGGTGTAAGATGCATGTGCATTAATTTAAGAATCATCAGAGTCTTGTAAAGGTGAAGCAGAGGTGCTTCAAGAGGAGGCAAGGGAAACCCAGGTAGTGCACATAAACCCTGTGGATATTTGACAAATATTTGTAGATGGACAAGGAGAAATGGAAATTTAGGAAATAAAATACCACAGACTCTGGAAATTCAAGATTGACTAACAACTGTCATATAGCATAAATTCTAGCACATTGTCACAGAACCATTTGCAAAAAGCTACCCAATTGGCTTTGTCAGAAGCATGTTATACCACATGTAGCAAAATTACCTCTTTATAACCTAGTGCTGCTGATGGTCTAAGTGGAGGTGCAGGTCGTAGACAACTTAAACTCCACGGTTTTATAATTTGAGGAGGCTCCAAGGGTCCTCGGGGCTGTCCAGTAGAGCTAAAAGACTGGGAAAATGTCTGATGAGATATGGTGGCCATCTGCCACCTGAACCCGACCTTGTGCCACACCATGAGAGAACAACAATAGCAAAGCCAACCATAGAAAGGGACAGACAGAGAAACAAGAGCCTCTACTTTAAGAACGGACACTTCCCACTCAAGATTAGCATGTCATTAAGGAAAAGCACCAAAATTAATTCAGCAGTCCTTGATACTGTTCTCATTCTTTCCCGTCTTTCTCTTCTGCAATTTCGTTAAAGTCAGAATTTTTCTCCTCTGTAGGGGAGGAGAATGGAGTAATAGGAAACACTAAAGTTAGTAATGTGTGTGGTACTCCACTAGGTACTTGAATAGGCTATTTCAACAGAACCACCTACAACATAAGCTTAGCAAAGTGAAGTAACTCTCTAGTTATTGGCAAAGACAAGATATGACCTGAGACTGATGCCAAAGCCCATATTCTATCACGACACACAGCGCTCACAACAGGGATTTCAGCATCACAGGTTTGAGTGTTAACAGACAACACAGCACACCTTCCATTTCATCCAACAAGTACAGTAAAATCTCATCAATTCAGATTCCATGAGTTCTAAGTCAGTGATAACTCAGAAGCAGACAGTACTACACGTGTGCGATTGGAAGAAGTTACTGAGCAAATGGTGGCATGAGTGAGGTTACATGGAGATGTTTAGGTACTTAGGGATGTAAGGTATTGCTGTGGATAGCATGTTATTAACAAGAGAATAACAGCTGCTAAATAAGTCTTGCTTATCACTAAAACATTTAGCAGGACTTCTGGTTAGAGACAGTTGGCTAGCAGTTAGTTGAAGAATCTAATACTGTCAAACAAAATCAGATACTTCTAAGTGACATTTTATTACTTTGGGTGAGCCTCACAATGAGAATTTAGAATTAGTGAGGTTTAACTGTACTTCCAAATCTACAAACACAGACCCCAGAAACCAAAAGCGTGCTCTCTGCTTCTTGTAAGTATTTATAGCAGGCAGGATCCGACAGAATCCTCCAGCATCCCTGGTCAGAACAAAAGGTCTACTTACGGAATGAGCGCTGCACGATGACGATGACGTTTTGGATAATGAACTGCAAGATGCAGGTCCTCTGGTCAGCCTTCCCAGCTGGTCTAACCATTCCTGGAAGTCCTGGTTGTTATTGCAATGGACCACAATTCTCTCTATCACGTTACCTGCACCACCAATTATAAATATTTAGAAAAACACAAGAAGAGCCTTGAGCTTGCCTCATTCATAAATATACGTCATGTACTCAGGACTTGGGAGTCTACTTTCTGGGCTCTTCATACTTATGGGATAGCCCTTTTAAACTTCTATATTAGGAACAGATATGCAGTCATACTAAAGCAAATACTCATATCTGATTTATAAAAATAAACATGTTTGGTTTCTGCTATTTACAGAATCTCAGAAGTAATTTAAATCCTCACCATAAATAGTACAATCTGAAAATTTAAGCACATAGTGCATCTGTCTCATAGTCTAAAATGGGGATATTGTACTGGTTTCCCCAGTATCCAACTCAAAAAAAAAAAAGGCCCATCCAAGACTAGCTATAATCCTTGGGAAAATACCCGACCTTGGGCTTTTTATTGTGAAAGAAGGGTACTAGTAAGCCAGGGCCCATGAAGAGTCTTAGCTGCAGAGCTCAATGAATGCAAAAGGTGCAGCCATTACATGTAAATTATCCTAGCCTTAAGAGGGGTAACGGACCGAAATATCAAGGAGCATTATCAAGAGCTGACATTTTGTTCAATTTGTGAAGAAAGTTCCCTGGCTTCTTAGCCCTTTTTAGACTTTAAACCAAGTCTTGCTAATTCATAGGCTGATGTTAAGATCTCTGATAAAAGTCTGCATCTTTGGCTCCTCTGCCGGCAGGGAATAGATGGCAGAGACAAAGAAAATTACATTTACATCAACCCATTTTGTTATCCCTTTGCTCTCACAAGTAGCTCTTATACAAGAGAAGACTGGAACTAATGGCAAAGTGGAGGCTTTTAAACAACCGCATAACTTCTCTGTTCTAACACTGTACACTAGTTATCCTAGGAAATGGGACATACTTTGCCATATTCATGCAGTACTTACTCATGCGTTATATAATAGAAAATAGTAGCATTTATTTATTTATTTATTTAAACTCCACTTCATTCCAAAAAGGATTTGAAGCAGCGACATGAAAAGGGGAAAAAAATTGCCTACCTGTGATTTCAAAGGTGCAGTCATTCCCTTCAATTTCATCTAATCTAGTCACCACCATTCCTGCTATTGGCATTTTTCCCTACCAGAAAAAAAAAAGAACATTCTCATTAATTTTGTGGTTATATCTACATATTTATCTTAACCTTTCTAACCCCGGATATCATTGTAAATAATGGTTAGACATATCTCTCCAGCCTGGCGATAGATAACATTTCACTATTCTAAATTTTAATCAGACAAGAAAACAGGAGGAAATGCAGGTTGTCTTTGCCTAACACATTCTCAAACATAAGCTCAGGATTTCTAAAATGATTTATTTTTCTAACATATTTTACATGAATCAATAAACAAAATAAAGGGTCAAATTTGATGAAAATTTGATAGCCAGGACAGCTTATACCAGGTAGTGATAACTTATATTCTGTACCTTGGGAACAGACTGAAGGAAGGTTAATTTTCTAAGGTGTTTAATGACTTGTATGTTAGAAACCTGAAGCATGTGATCTGATTGTAACAAGACAATCAGCAAAGCAGGTGCCAGCTTTGTATTTTCTTAGCAATAATGATACAGTGTTGCTGCTAATTTACCCAGTCCTAGACTCCAACTTCTATTTATATATTCAAAACCTCACTTATAACCAGAACAGCAGAGATGCAGGACAAACTCTTTATTATAACTCAAAGGTCTCTGAGCTAAGGAACATCTGTTCTTATAAACTGTTTAATTACGAGGAAGGGTCAAAATACCCCCCTTTTCTGGCATGAGCTTTTAGTACTGTGGTAAAGGTATTTTGTCTGCACTGAAGCCTACTTTGCAGCCTTGTTACTTATTTCACATGAAATCCACTAACCTGACCCAGCAGAAAAGTTTAACCACGAGACATAAACGCCAATCTAGATTAGTATGCTGAGCTATAAAAGGCTTAAATTAACGGCTTCTGACATTGCCAGTTCTGCCAATAACCCACTGCGATTATGGAATACTGCACTGTGTATACAACTACTTTCTCTTAGTTCAATGAGAAGAAATATTTGTACCAATAGTGTTTAGAAAAGTTATCATGTCTGCATCCTGTGCTCTTAATAACTACTATGAGGACAACAATATGCTTTGTGTCAATTATTGGGAATGTACTACTAATGTGTTTTGAAACTGTAGCGTTATTTCTTATTAAAAGTAAAAATAATCGACTAACCTGATAGATGAAGCCACTCATCCGAGGACTTGCAGATAGCATTATCAAGGTATTTGAAAACAACATGAGGTACCGTTCTTCTTTTTCCTGGAGTAGAATGAAAAATATTAAGTGAACACTTTTTTGTTAAGAATTTCTGGAATCACTGCTTTATAACGCAGTTCTTACAGGACCAACTGAGATATTAATGTTAATTTCTTTAAGCTATCAAACTTAAAACCAAAAAGTAGTTTAATTTTACTTTGACGTAAATACAAACTCATAGTATTTTTCTTTTTCCTATACATGACAGTTAAACATAAACAGCAGGGTTTGTTTGCGAAGCCTGTAAGCTGAGCAGTCACACAATTTATGCAACCAGTGTGCTGTGCTTGTCCTGGGCATAAAACAAATCTTGAGGTTTGCAGAACAGGAATACAATTTTACTTGAAAAGTGACAAAGTGAAGCAGTTTTCAAATGGTAGGAAATGTATTTTACTCTAATGTGTGTGTTACATTTTTATTTTTAATTATTAAGAATAAGTTAATTATTATATTTATGTAAAACAAAGAAGTAAATACATTTTAATAGAATATTATTCAGCCATAAAGGATGAAGTCATGTCATTTACAATATAGTGGGTGGAACTCAAGAGCATAATGCTAAGTGGAATACAACAGACACAGACATTAAATATTTCCCTGTTTCTCCTACATGAGAAACCTAAAAAAGAGTAAGATAAGGGGGAGATTATAGGCACAAAGGGAGACTTTTCAATGAAAAGAAGGGATCAGGAGGAGGGGGGAGGAAAGAGGGCACAGAGTGGGGAAAGGGGAGCCAAAATAATGAAGCTCATCTATGTACCAATTCCTCAGTATGAATGGAACTATTGCGTATTATAAATGCACACTAATTTAAAACTGCGAGATTGTGTATGTGTTTGTGTGTACATGTGTGTGGCACTGGGAGTGGGAAGAAGGGCCTTGAGCACACTAAGCACACACTCTTCACTCAAGCTACAACCCCAGCCTAATCTCACGGCTCTTTTGATTGATGCATGATAACTGTACCTATCTGTAGGGCACGAGGCGACATTTCAGTCCATATATGTACTGGTAATGATCCAACCTACATGATGAGCATGCGCATCATCGTAAGCCTCATCATTTGTCCATGGTGAGCACATGCAACCTCTTCTGGCCTTTGGAGTTACACGGTTCATTGGTGCTAACTATATCCTACAGAGGGAATTTTAACACACAACAGCTGCTCAGGAGTCCTTAAATAGACATGCAGTTAGATGCAAGACTCCACTTGGCTTCCATGCTCAGATCCCCACTCCTGTCCCAGCTCCTTCCTCCCATTTGAAAGAAATAACTGTTCTAACAAGTGCTCGACCCTCTGGAATCTTCCCCTTGTGCAGTTTTCCTCTACAGCCATCTCCCCTCCTTCCGTCAACAGCCTCTCCTGTCTTACCAGCTTTTCCATTTGTGGTTGGACTATGTGCATGTCTCCTGTTCTAAAATGCCTTGCTTGCCCCATGTGGTTCTATATAGGTAATACTGTGTTTGTTGGCACATTATTGCCAAATTACTCACTGCCTTCATTGTCTCTCCATTGATCCACCCCTAACTGCACTCCCCACCACTCTCCCAAAGTCATCAATAACTGCCTCCTAGAAACAGTCAATGACTTCTTCGTGGTCTTCATGCTGCTTGACCTATGAACCTCCTTCAGCACTCAGCTAGTGGACCACTGTCAAGTGCTCCCCCAGGAATTTCAGGCACACCATAATCCCTCTATTCTTCTCTACCATCCTATTTGTCTTCTTTTTCTTCTGGCCCTGATTCCTCTCCTTTCACCCAAGGGGTTTATCTTAAAGAAGTGAATGACTAATAGACTCACTGCATTAACATTCCCCAGGATATGTGGATTTCTAATGAGATTTCTTATTAACCCAAAGTAATGAATCTCTGCCAGGGGCATGTCAGGGACTATAGGAAGATGGCTGGGGAGACAGGGACAATGCTAACACTGGATAAATCATACCAGGGGATATAATCGACCTTTCTCCCTTACCCTGGCCCTTTCTCCAGCCCCTGTTTTTCTTTGGATATTTTCTTCCTAGGGTGGCACATGGGTCAGGGACCTCTAAATATCAGCCTCTTGCATTTTGGCTCACCACTTTCCCAGTGACAAAGAGGACATCTCCACATGGCTATTTATAGTTCCTTGAAAGTTAGCAGGTTGCAAATGGCATGTGTCACCTCCTGGAGCCCACAGGCCACTCCTTCCTGTTGCCTTTCCCATCTAAGTATGTGCCAGTAATGCTCTCTGTGCTCTGCTTCCTGTCTCCCCCATGCCTGGAGTACGCCTAACACCCCATGCCAGCTGCCCTTTGTGCTTCTTGTCTCCTTGTGACACATACGGTTGTCAGATTGTGTCATATTCTCCACTGCTTACGGCTCTTTCGCCATTCTCCATCATCTACTGTGTCCAATCTGAACATCTCTAGCCTGATGTATGGCTAAGGTTCCTCCTAACCTAAATCACTCTTTTCATTCACTGTATCCAAAACACTTCCTCTGATCCCAACTGTCTGGTTTCTTTACTGTCCTACAGGGGGGAAAAGCCACATTCTTATTCTCCTAAGACAGAAATGTTGTCTACCTCCTCCTTCTCTGTAGTTTCTGTGGCCCTGCTCTTTCTTCTCAATTCTATCACCATGAAGCCTTCTTGGGCTTTCCCTTCTCTAAGTTTCTATGGATACAACTGAGGCTATAGAACCTAACATCAAATTCCTGGGTTGTTTTCCACATGAGGCTTGTGTTTTTAATGAGTTCTCCAATACTAGAGAACTCATTAAACTAGGGGATTGTGGCTTATTCTTTTCCTGTCTCCCACAGCACATACCCTGAAAAGGTGTTCAGTTTTTGGCGTAAATGCTCAAGCACTTGATCTTGATGAATAGGCAAACAAAGGAAGAAAAAGCTATGACAAGCAGAAGAGCCAGTGTTGATTTGGAATGCCTTACCTCGCATGCTCCGTGCTGCACCATAACTTGTGACATAAAGATCACGTTCCCCAAAGTCTTAATATCCTCCCCTTCCCAGGACTGAATAGGTTCGGAAAGTATCTGCAACTCCAGCTGTTTTCGCTTTCTCAGATCTTGGCACTGCCCCTGTAGGACCCAAGGGAACATAACGAAATAGGAATGCTTATAAAACAGACCTGAGACAGTTACGAGATTTAAAACAAGATCAAAATCAGATATGCTTTTAACTCTCAGATTCCCACTGAGATTTCCTGTTGCTCACCCTGAATCTCATGGTCAGGCCCTATCTTGGTAGACAAAAAGATCTACTACTTGCCATTTCTAGCTCTGCACCCTTAAAAGTTGTGTAGGAAAGGGTTCTTTGTCATTGTACCAAAGTATCAAGATAAAAGGACAGAAAGTGTTTATTTCTCCCTGCCTATAAGAGATCTTGGAAGATGAGCAGCTGAATCACCTCACACAGAGCCTGGAGCATAACTGGTACTCGGACGTGCAGGCTGGTTTCCCAGTATTAGCTCCTCTCCACCTGGTCTATCTTCGAGTAAACAGAAGTTTATTTGCAAAATAATTTCATTTTTCCAACATAGGCTCATCATCCAGAAAAATAAGCACCATAACAACTATAAACCCAAAAAAGGGTTAAAAAATTCAAGCATTATGAAAAATAGACTGACAAAAAATATATAAATTCTTCCTTTATGTCAGTGAATCAAAGTGAGTTTATAATGAAGCATGCACTACCTGTTATTCTGTTCAGGAGTAACA
>PVKN010009345.1:0-23894 GCA_004027915.1 Capromys pilorides
TAACAAGGAGTATTATTAAAGGCAGAAACTGAGCATCTACTGTGAGCTATACACTATTTTCTTTATTGTACATGCATCATCTTATTTAACTTTTGCAAAATCTTTTGACATAGACACACACACACACACACACACACACACACACCCCTTACTGATGAGGAAATTGAGGCTGATAGAAATTAAATAATTTCCTAAGTGCCAGGACCCACAAATGGTAGAGGTGAAAGCCGAGGCCAGGTAGACTCACAGCCTCTCTCTGATTAGGACGGTGAGGTCACTGGGAACTGTCACTAGGGCATGTGAGGAGGTATCATGACCTCAGGGTTCTGTGTTGCACTCAGCAAGGGGAAGCTGGCCCTGAGAAAGGGCAGGGTGAGGACAAGGGAGAAGGTCAGGTGGGGCTGGTGCGTGGGGAGTTGGGACGTGGTGGCACCTTTGGTAGACGTGAGACTACGGGAGGAGGGAGAGGGAGGTGCGGAGGTAGGACATGGGCATCAGACACGCAGAGTGAGGCGAGCAGGCTCAGGCCGAGGGTTCACGAGGGCCAGGCAGAGGTGCCTACTGCCTGCGCGGGAGCATGGAGCCATCCCAGAGGCAGCAGTTGGCGCAGTGGAGTGGACTTGGGTCCTGGAGAAGGCAGGTTGGGTCTGCAGCAGATAGGAGCACTGAGGAAATGGACAAAGCATGAGGAAGCAGACGGCCATGGCTGAGAGGGCTGGCTTCTGCCAGTGGGCCTGGGTGACTCTAGAGTAGTACTGTGAATTAAAACCATCAGTGTCCTCAGACATTGGGAGAGCACAGGCAGGATGTAGCAGCCTGTGCCTCTGGCCTGCGTGCCCAGAGTGGTGGCTCTTGTACCTTCCACGAACCTAGCTGCACTCAGGCCATGTCCTGTCTTGGTGGGGCAAGGACCGATAAGGGATCTGTGAGCTGACGGGGAAGGGAGTGTTGCACCTGCGGCAGAGAAGGCAGCGCCTGCAGCTGATGGGCCATTAGCAGGGAGAACGTGCTCAGAGTCCTGGTTTCTTTTTTTTTCCCCCCCTCCTTATTTTGCTTTTTCTCCCACCTCTCCCTTGGATGCTGCAGATTGAACCCAGGGCCTTTGCGCCAAGCTGGAAGCCCAACACTTTCTTAAACATCTTCCTTTGAGATTGGCTATTTCTGGTTGCCAACTTGAGTTGGGCTGGGCTCAGTTCACCCTCACCCTGCCTCACCCACCATGAATGCTTGGGCTATGGGCACGTGCCACCATGCTTGCTGGGTCTATGGTTTCCTGGGGCTGGGGATAGCTTCCATTTGGAAAATGGGGTCTTGATACCACCCTATACAAACACACACATACACACACACACGCACACACACACACACAAACACACACACACACCCCAGTTGCACAGTTTTCAGGGAAATTTGGGCCAGAGAGACAAAAATCCCCAGCAGGCCATGAGTCAGGGGTGGAGCAGTGGCCACCACACACAAGGAACAGGTGACTGTGGTGGCTGGTGTTCTGTCAGGACGCCTTTGAGATCGGAGAAGGGACAGTTTCACTGACTTGCAGTGTATAGAAGAGCGCTTTTTCTTCGTCTTCCTGAAGACAGATCGTCTCATTTCCTGTCTTAGAGCCGCTCGGTTGCTTCTGGGTGACCACAGTAGTCTCTTGGTCCACTCCGTTAGATGTGGTTGGAGTAGACGCCGCCAGGGTAACCACAGAGCGGTTCCCTCCGCTCCCACCTCCCTCCCCAGCAGGGAGAGACTGTTCTGTCTCCTGCATAGTGAGTTGTGGGAATAGGCCATTAGAGCTCTTGTGTTCCTTGGTAATAATACCCAAGGAGCTTTAGAACCTACAATTGAGTTTATAAAGTCAACTCCACAGACAATTTTCCCCACCTCCAATGAAACAAATACTGCAAGATTCAGTGTTCCTCTCTGTAGTTAACTGAGTAAAATGACACATTTCCCAGGGACTCATAAGCCCTTGCAAGGACAAAGAAAACATAAACATTTGAGGCACACTAAATATTGCAAAACGGTCCCAAACATAGCATACTAAGAATGCAACGTCTCCTGCCCAGTCTGTGAGCTATTTGAGGAGGAGATGCTATTTGTAAGCACTGGACCAGTCCCTGTGGGCCCCAGAAATCCCTAAGCCTGAGCCCTACCTGCCCGAAGTTCCCAGCACTGGGCCTCAGAGGACCCGGATCCACCAGCTCTGCAGTCAGGCTGCACAGACCCTGGGAGGTGCGTAAGGGAGCTTAGGCTGTCTGGAGTCTTAGGAAAATCCACTCAGAACCTGAACATGGACACCTTTGCAAACCATCCGAGACTGGTGTCTCTCCGCCTCTTGGCTTCATCAGCATTGTCCTTTTGATAGCACCTCAAGGTTGTTTTTCAGGAACATTAATTTTTCAGATCTAGCTGTGATGCAGGGTTGTCTTTGTCGCCTTTTTTAGAATTTTGTGGACTCTTTTGAAACTATTGGAGGCTTTTGGAATTTTTGCAGCTGCTTTTTTTTTTAGCTCCTCTGCTCTCTCCCATAGTTGCCAGCTTTTACTTCTTGCTGCTGCTTTGTGGGGTGGTAAGCAGCCTCCCTTCTAGCTTGCTTTACCCTTGGGAAGCGGGACACAAAGCCTGCAGACCCTGAGGAAGGAAGAGCTTGGGCTGGGCTAGGCTCGAGCTTGGGATCCTCCTGCCTTGCATTTTATATGCGGCCTGTGACCATTTCCTTGGTGCCTTTTGGCTCCACAAGCCAGGCATCCCCAAGCCCGAGGGCCACAGGTAGGAACCTACTAGTGTATTCCAGTATAATGACATAACACATTGTATCTGTTCTCTAATGGTGAACACTTGTAATTTCTCTGTTTTATAAGTAATGGCTTTTGTAAACATTTTTGTTTATTCATGGGTCGCTCTAGCATTTATAATAGCTGTAAGTGAAGTTACTGAGCTATAGGCTATGTGCCCCTCAAACCTTAGTAGATAGGACTTAGTTTGTCTTCCTGGTGGCACTAGCAGTTTGCAGTCCTGCTCAGGGTCCGTGACTCCTACCTCCACGTCCTTACGAGCAACCTTTATCAGAGACCTTAGAGGTGGGCAATCTGATGCCCGGAAAGTGCCCATCATCACCAGTGATGGTACACATTCTCCTTCAATTTTTTATTGACTATTTGCCCTTGTTCTCCTGTGAATTGCTTGACTGCATCCTTTACCCATTTTTCTATTGAGTTGTCTTTTGCTTTGCAGTTATAAAAGTTCTTTGTGTATACCAGCTATGAGACCTTTCAGTTATAGGCATTGAAACCAGTCCATGACTTGGGTTTGAAATATACATCTAAAAATATAGACACATATAGTATGTACCATACATATGTAAATGTCCATGCAAATTAGTTTTTTTTCCCTTGGGCAGCTCTGAGTTTGAAGGGCCTAAGGCTAAAAAAAGTCAGCGGGTAATTGAGCACCACTTCCCACCAGCGAGTTTACATAAGCTTCCTACCGCCCATCTTGGAGCAATCGGAGTGTCTTGGCAGGGCTGCTGTCCTTTGGAGTGAGCTGATTGTAACTGAGTCTCGGGCTCTATAGATGTGACCCACAGGGTCCCAGGGAAGCTGAAGGCCACTGCGGTGAGATGCTGATGGGCAGATGGGTTTGCAGGGCTGCCTTGGACACGAACCAAATGCAATGTGTGGTTTTCGGTTTCCCCCTTTGGTTTTGGCTGAAGTCAGACTTTGGTTTCAGCTTGATCAAGTGGAGCCGTCCTCAGCCCCACAGTGATTTCCATAATGAAATCTTGCATTTTCAGCGCTGACTACTGTTGTTTGACTTTACGCTGCTCCACTGTCCTCTCGGCGGAGAGGCCTGGCTTCCTTCATCCTCCACGGTCTCTGACTTGTCATGTCAAACTTTCTAGGTTGGATCCTTGTTTTAAAAATTCTGTAGTCACTCTCTTAAAGAGGAATTCCTTCTCTCTGAGCCTCTCATCTTATTCCTCCCCTAGTCACCAATACTGCTATCCTCTCTGTACCAAGGATACACAAGGGAAGACCAAAAAATACAGTGAGCATGGTGTGTGCCTTAATGAAAACATTTACTACAATAAAATTAGTCCCTCTCAAACACCCTGTCCTGCTTCAAATAAAATTATCCCATCATTCTTGCCACTTTCTGAAGCAGTTCTGAAAATCCTGTTATGCCTCAGGAAGTACAAAGCGTGATCAGAATTACGCCTTGTACCTACTGGCTGCTGCCCAGTACTATCCAGTGGAAAAGATTTTGTGGGGCTGGGGAGATAGCTCAGCATAAGTGCCTGCCTGGCAAGCGCAAGGTCCTAAGTTCAATTCTCAGTACAAATAACAAAATGAAACAAAAGCTTATTCTTCATCCATCTTATTCACCAAATCTGACACCGTGCAACCTCTAGCTCTTCCTCAAGGCACAGAGACCATGAATGGCAAATATTTTGAATCAATTTAAGAACTGAAGGCAGCTACAGTGGTGCAAGTAAAGATACTCATGAAAGAGCACTCCAGAACTGCTCCAGAAGGTGGCAAGAGCAATGGAACCCGTGTGTTCAAAGGAAGGGGAACATTTCGAGGAGGACTAATAAATAGTGATGTGTCTTTCACTTTGATAACATTTTTAAACATTTAAATCATTAACTGTATTTTCAGTCACATCTCCAGTTTGGTTGCAGGAGGTTTACCAGGTCCTTAGACTGGGGTCTCTGTTTATCTCAGCAGTGGCTCAGTGAAGCCTAGAAACTAGGCAGGTTATAGCTGCCACCTGACTGTGACCATCACTGAGAGACGCGGAGCTGCCCTGGCCCTGCCCCCGACTCCATAGTTTCCCTCAGAGCTGGGCCTGACATCCACTCTGTGCTCGTCTTGTGAAAGAAGATGCCCCTATCTCCTAGCCAGTGTACTGCACTTTGTTAGTTGCCCAGGTAACAGTTCCTGCTGCTTTTGTTTCTTAGAAACAACTAGTCAAGCCTGGGCTACAAAAAAGTGAGCTTAAGGCCAGCCTGAACTGCATAGCGAGACCCTGTCTCAAAAAAGACAAAAAAAAAAAACAAAACCAAAAACAACAGCTGCTCTCTGTGATGCACATTGTAAGAAGCAATCCCCAGTTGACAAGCCATTCTGCCTCTGTACTTCCTGCTTGCTTATCCAAAATAAGCCCTAGACCACTAGAGATCAGGGCCTGATATTTGGGGAATGATCCCAGTCAGAGCTATTGACACCAATGAATCTGCCTCCCAATCCTGGGGTAATTGCAGTGTTTCTGCCCTTGCAGTGTCATTGAACCGCACATACCTCATTTGGTGCTGAAATAAATGTCATGAGGAGCAGGATCCATGTCTAGGCTGGCTACTGGCAAGGCCATCCAGGGCCAGTGCTTAGCTTAGTGGGCACCATGGCTGGCTAGCTGGTCTGCATTTGTCCTCTTCCTGCTTTTCATAACTTGGAGCCGCAGACCTCATATTTTCAGTTTGCCCCTGTATCACACCAATTAGGGAGCTGGTCCTGCCCATAGATAAAATAATCAAGGCTCAGAGAGGTGAAATAATTTGACCAAGATGGCACAGAGAATAAATAGTGGGGCAGAGATCAGAGTAAGTTTGACGTGGCCGCTTCATTGATTGAAAACAGGCCACAAATGAGCCTTGTCTGACTTGGACTTCAAGGAACGAGGAAGGGAGGTAAACTGTGCTGCGGAAATGCTAGTTGTCTGCAGATTTGCCTGTGTGCTAAAGTAGTTTTGTGTTGACCTCACTCTGGCCAGCTGCCACCCTTGTGTTTAAGCGCAGACCTAGATCTGTTATTTCTTTTAAAGTCCCCGAAAGACCAAAGGAGGAGGAGTTCCATGGAGCCTCAGGGAGGAAGTGCTCAATAAGTGATTGGCGAGCACTGGGTTCCTGGGATTTTTTGATAGTAGAGAAGGAATTGAGACCATTCAGTGTCCATCAGCAAAGTCATAAAGAAGAATTGCACGTGTCTGTAATTCTAGCTATTTGGGAGTCTAAGGCAGGAGGTTCACAAGTTCAAGGCCAGCCTAGGCAGCTTAGCAGTTTAGCATGATCCTATCTGAAAACATAAAAAGGGCCAGAGGTTCAGCTCAGTGGTAGAGGGCTCACCTGGTGTGTACAGAGCCCTGGGTTCCATCTTTAGCCCTGCAAGCAGAAACTGTTTAAAAAGAATAATTGAAATAGTAAGCTGCTCTAGAGAGAGAGAGACTGAAGGATCCTGCAGCGCTCTCAGGCTTGACCATCTGATCCCTTCCTGGGCGGCAGAGGCTTGTGCTATGCTGCGCATCTACTTCAGGTGTTGCTCCGTGTTTCTGTGTGTCTCCTGTGCCCTCCAGCAAGAGGCCTTAAGATTCATATTCTGTCCCAGATTCACTGGAGGCTGCAGATCCTCCCAGGGAGTGGTTGTGTGGGAGCAGGCATTCGCCACCGGCCCTGCTGATGAGATTGCAAGAGCCGGCATGGCCATCTGGGAGAAGAGGCCCTGCGCAGGAGGCAGAGTCAGCCCTGTCCTGTCTCGGCCATTGGCTGGCTCACCTCCCAGGTCGGGCTCAGAGCATCTCAGAGGGCGAGATGCTTCCCGCGCAGGACACGGACCTGCTGGGAGAGGCTCGTCTGGGGATGCACCGACCCTTGGGTGACCTGCTCTGTTTCCCCTTCACAGCTGCAAACCCCCTGCTCTGCTCCACCGCCCGCTACCACTGCAGGAACGGCCTGTGCATCGATAAGAGTTTCCTCTGCGACGGGCAGAATAACTGCCAGGACAACAGTGACGAGGAGGGCTGCGAGAGTTCTCAAGGTAGGAGCCTGGCAAGCCCTAAAATGGACTTGCAACCCAACAGGGCACAGAGGGTCTGGAGAAACAATGCCCACGCCCTCTGCGGAGCACAACAGCTGTGCGCTCCTCACATTAGATCTTGTGGCCCTTGTTGCATGGCCTTATGCATATTGTGTCTTTGGTATGCTTCATATATTAAATGTCACATGAGTGTTTCCTTTTCAAAATTGCAGCAGGCCCCAGCTGTGTCTCATGCTGTCTGTCCTGTTGCTCCCCTGTGGTTTTCTAAGACATTATAGTGTTGGGGGCCATCCAAGTCTCTTCTTTGTATTAAATTACTTCTTTGGGATAAATTCTGGAGAGAAGATGCCTGCTCCGGTCCTGGCTACATTTCACCATACAGCTGTTTGAAGACGGAATTACTTTTACGTGTGCGTTTCTGCTGGCATCATCTGTCCCTGTCATTTTTACCATGCTCAGCGCCACTGTTTGTTTGTTTCACTTAGTGGTCAGGAACGATTGCTGTTTCTCTGGTTGTGAGCAGAGTTCACGTTTCCTCTTCCTTCTGTTTGTCTCCTGCCTGTGTCCTCTCATGTGGATTGTCTGCACCTCTCAAGCTCTTGATCTCAGCCCTACTTTACGGGGGGCTGGGGATGGGAAGATGAGCTTCCTTAGGGAGCCCAGGAAGAACATATGGGCCGGAGTCGTCCCCAGGAAGTCTGACCCAGTACTTCTCTTTGCCCTCTATTCTTGTGCGGTAAACATGCATTTCTTCAAAGATCAGGAACAAGTACAAAAGTTTTCCAGTGTGTGCCTATGTTAAGGCATCCTAAAGAGGCTGTGTTCTTCATGTTATAAACTAGTATTGTAGGTTTGTAATTTGTGGTTCTATCCCATAATAATTGTATATGGCTGTGACTCACCAATATTTTTGCTTGTTGGTTATTTGTTTTGAGTATTACTCAGTATTCTGCTCCGTGAGAGTGCCCTGATTTATAGGTTTGATAAAGCTATAAACAGGCAAACAGGAAATGATGGTTAACTGGTTACCTGTATGTCAGGAAGCAGGATGCTTGGGATAAGTCTGGTGGAGGTAAGTATAGGTTATTTTCAGGGTACTGGCTTCTGTTCTGCTTGGTGTTTATTATGTTATTGAAAGTGAATGAGAGCTGGCGAGATAGCTTAACAATCTAAAGCTCCTGCTTAGGTAAGCACTCAGGGACCCCATTCCCAGCACCACATGCTGTGCTGGCCACACACACACACAAAGTGAACAAAAGCACCGGACATGGTGGTGCACATCTGTAATCCCAGCGTTCTCAAATGCTGAAGCAGGAGTATTACACACGCAGGCAGGCCCAGAGTGACTTAGCAAGACCCTGTCTCAAGGGGTGGGATGTTGTGCAGTGTGAAGACGCTGGGTTCCATTAACAGTACAAAGAAAGAAAAGAATGAATCAACACTTGGGCCTATAGGCACTGGCGAGAGCAAGCCATGAAGCAAGTGTCAGGATCAATCCTTCTCTGTGCTGGAGGACTACAGAAAAGGCAGGATTGGGCCAGCCAGATAGCTCAGCAGATTAAAGCACCCGCTTAGGCAGAGCGCAGCAGCTGAGGTTTGATCCCTAGCATGCTGTGCCAACCGCACATCTGGGACATGCTGAGACAGCAATTGAGACCAGGAATGGTGGTATGCATCTGTAATCCCAGCACTTGGAGGCTGAAAATGGGAGAATCACTTCGAATTTGATCTATACAATGAGACCCTGTAGACCTTGTCCTAACTATGTTAAAAAGGAAGAGGAGGAAGCAAGAAGGAAGAAGAGGAGGAGGAGGAGGAAGAAGGAGAAGGAGATGATGATGATGATGATGATGATGATATGTATGGGTGTAGGCTTTGCCCGAATTCGTGTAGCAGGCAGCTTTAGGTGAGTCTTGGTAGAATCCAAGTTTCAGACTGTCTTTGCTTGACAGTGTCCTTCCTGGGTCTTCTCTCCACCAGTGATTCTCACAGTGTGATCTTCACCCCGCAAGTGCAGCAATACTTGGGAACTCTGGGAATACAACTGCTAGGGGCCCAGTTCAGACCCACTGGGTCAACATCATCTGTGTTCTATTTAACGAACGCCAGGGGATTCTGCTACACACTGAGGTCTGAGAACCACTGTTTTACATTGACCTCAAGAGCCTTTTAATCTTGCCACTTGCCCAGGAATTTCTAAACTTCTGGGTATTGTGAGCCATTAGACAGACTCAGATTTTTATAAACTGGAACATATGCCAAAGTATAGCCAGAGACAGATGCCAAACTGGGGACCAACAGTCACAAGGTCAGGTAAATATTAGCATGGATAGGAGGATTGAGGCCATTTTTATATAAATATTACCTCTTGTATAGCTCCTGACCTGTCAGTGTGTGTTGCGGTTATTTACGTTGTTCATTATGGTATCTCCAGGTACCTAGAGATATTTAATGAAAGGGCTGGCAAATCTCAGACCTGATGGTTTAGGCAGTGCCCTCTTCTGAGCCTATTATTTCAGAGTTTTGTTGAGGTAGCTCATTGCTCGCCCTTCAGAATAGTTGCTCTATAAGCTGATTAGAGTCTGTGTTCCAAAACTCTGCCTCCTTCTTCTTAAACCACTATCAAAAAATGAAGCTTATAGAAAAAGTTGGACACATGCATATGGAGCTCAACAGACACTTAAGGTGGAGCGACTTCCTTAGAATCACAGCTTGTGCCTTCTACACCCGCCTGCCGTCCTGCCGACCATAAGATGTAGGCTCGTGTGCTTCCGCCTCCATTACTGTCTTGCTGGCTCCCTGCTGTCTCTGATGGAGGCCAGCAGTGAGTTGCCTGATGTACGACTGGGTGCTGTGTTAGTCACTTTCTTGTCTCCAAGACAACATACGGACATGTAGAATTTGAAAGGGGAAAGTTTTTATTTGGCTCATGATTTCAGAGGGTTCCGTTCCTGGTCAACTGACTCCTAGGCAGAGAGAGCATGGTGGAGGAACATGGTGAAAGAATAGTCCTCAACTCCTAGCATCCAGGAAGCAGGGAGAAAAGGGAAGAGTTGAGGACAAGAGCACTGCCTTTCCCGTCATGCTCCTGTGCCCTCAGGCCCCACTTCCTGGCTGCACAGTTGCTGGGCTTGATCTGTTGATGAGCTGACTTCTGAGCACATGAGACTTCAAGGGACACTCTAGATGTAGGCTATAACAGATACGCCTTTTGTATAAATATAACCCTGAATACTGGCATCTGATGCCGTCCAGCTGGCCAGTAGCCCCAGGAGATTGACTAAACCCTTGGTGCTCAGGCTCAAGGACGGAGGGTGAAAGCTGGTACCACCTCCCTCTTTGTGCTCAAGGTTCTCTTTGTAACAAAGGAAGCTGACTGATGTTTTACCTCTGGGAGTGTGATCGTGTTTACTTAGTATTTATGATGGCGGCTGTGTGCTGGCACTATTTCCAAGGGACACGGGGCATGTCCAATCTCCAAATTTTAGATGCTATTCAAAAGAATGGTGTGCAGTCCAGGTTTTGTCATTTGGCTACAGTATCTTTATCTCACTGGCTGTGTCCTAGTAATGAGGCTTCGAGAGGATTTGGAAGGCTGGCTGTGAGGTTTGGCACACGCTCAGAAGCTAACAGCCTTGTTCCGTTAGCCACGTGAGTGTGTATGTGTGTGTGCCTGCGTGCGTGCATGTGTGCGTGTATATGTACTTGAGTACATACAGTCCTCAAGTTGGGCACTTGGTCAGTGGGTAGGTAACAACACAGTGGGGGTGGGCCTTCCATGCCTCCGCCCTGTGGTGCATGTTGGGAATTTCCTCCCTTGTTGAATTGCATTTATTCTGCACCTCAAAATTCACATTCTCATTCCTAGTTTGTCACACTCTTCTTTGCTCTGTGGTCTGACAGGGGAAGTAGCCCTGCCCTGTGAATCCCGGACTTGCTTTACCCAGTGGAGTATGACCAGGTATAATGAGATCAGAGGATAAAATGTACTTGTACCCATGGGCCTGGTCACTAGCATGGCAGTTACCTGCCATGAAAAGAAGTCACCCTGAGGAACCACTGATCCCAAGAGAATGTGGTGGCATATGAACAGCCCTGAACCTATTGCATGGCCCCAGGTCAGCCCATAGCAAGGTCAGCAGGGCTATTGCAATGTGTAAACCTAAGAGAAAAGAGACAGTTTTGCTGACCTCTTAGGGTATATTTGTTACAAAGCATAACTGACTGATGTTCTACCTCCAGGAGTGTGATCGTGTTTACTTAATATTTATGATTGCGGCTGTGTGCTAGCACTATTTCCAAGGGACACAGGGCATATCAAATTTCCAAATTTTGTTAAATCTTTAGATGCTATTGAGGATTTTGTAAATGTATTTGTTTCAGGGTGACCTGTTTTCTAGCTATAATTTTACTACAAATGGATGTCATTTGAATAAATTGAGTATGGCCAAAGATCAATAATTGAGTTTTTTAAGAGTTTAAAGAAAAAGTTGCTGAGTGTAAAATCCACTGGCTTTTTTTTCATGTTTTATTGAGAAAGAAAAAATTCTGACCATTAAGTTACAACGCACTATTGATTCTCAGACGCATCTTAATTTCAAGTGTTAAAGTGTGGCAGAATGTGTATCTTAAAGCTGGAGAGTGGTACCAGGAAACAAGACAAGTGCAGCCTCTGGACTGAGCGAACTTGTGCTCTATGGGAATTAAGACAGGCATTAGGGAGGTGAATGTGTCACAAAGCAAAGGCAACATCTACAGGAGTGGAGGGCATCTGCAGGATATCAAGGTCTGCTTGACAATGTGATATTGCACTTGGATCTGAAAGGATGAAGAGGAGTTAGCAGGACCAGCGAAGAGACCAAGGGACCATGGGGAGCAGGACCCTCGTGGGAAGCTCCAGAAATGAGAAGTGGCAGGTGCGCTGGAGGAGCAGACAGCCACACCCCTGAAAGTCCAGAGCTAGAGGAGAGCAAGCGGTAGAACCAGGTTTTTACCAGAAAATCTGCTGCAGCAGGAGAAAAGAGCCCTTAGTGTGGTCACCTCTCAGATTCCATTAGTTCCAGAACCTCCCAGGGCTACAAAAATTTCCAGTTGTTCAAGTCTGTTGTAACACAAAGACAGTGCAGTGCTCAGATGTGAGTTATGCTTGCCTGTGTGCTTTAGACCATCTTGAGATTACTTCTCATGCCTGTCCCTGCAGTTACAATGCAAATAATTGTCGTACGCTGTGCTGTACCGTTTAGGGAACAACAACAAGAAATGAACGTCTGTATATGTTCAGTATAGAGGTGTTGTTTTGAAATGAATGAATCAACAAATGAATTTATTTGCTTACGTGCATGCTTGCTTGCTTATTTATTTATTTATTTATTTATTTGGCATAGGGTCTCACGCAGCTCAGACTCATAGTGATCCTCTTGTCTCACTCTCCCCAGCGCTGGGATTACAGGTGTGCACCACCATGTCTGGTTTCAGTGGCTGGCATGGCACATCCAGGGTTCCATGGCCAGCATGACATGCGGTACTGGGGATTGATCCTGGGTCCCTGTGCTTGCCATGCAGGTGCTTAGACCGCCAAGCTATCTCCCCAACCCTGGAATATTTTTAATCTGCACTCAATGGAATCCACAGGTGTAGAAGCTGAAGATCGAGTGAGGCAACCATATAGAACTAGGCTTGATTAAAATACAAGAACATGGGGAAATTATAGCCAAGGAGTAGGCTTGGAGTCAGTGGAGGTAAATAAGTAAAGAAGTGTCAGGGCTTCAAGAGAGTCTGGCCAAACCTACTTACCAGCCTTCATTCTGAAGGATCCCAAGGTGACCGGAAGTCACGTGAGGTGATGGAGCATTGGGAGTCTAGGTCAACTTAGCAGGATTTTTGTGCAAATTGGATATTTCAGAGAGCAATGCCAGAACTTCAGTGTCTGGGCCCAGTAAGGAAGAGTTCAGAAGAGGCTGGATGGAGCTTGGCCAAAGAGAGAAGCTTTGTTATTGATGGGAAGAGGTCGCCCACAGGGTGTTGGAGTGGTTTACAGTGGCCCTTGTGCGGTGGCGTGGGAAACTAGTGGTGGATGTGTGTGGACAGTGGGAGTGCACATGCAAGGCACAAGAAGGCAGTGAGTGACCTGGCAGTAGCTTGAGGCGAAGCTTCAGAAGCTATCAGGGACTGGAACTGCCAAGGATTGATAACGAGCCAGAAGAGGGCAGTGAGGGATGGAAATGGCCCACTCGCGTCACCACGGGGCCACTAATTTTGTAGAGCTGGAGGACATGGCTGAATTATTTTCCAATTGTGCTTGCTTTTTGCCTTGCTGCTCTAAGCCCCCCACTAGCCTGCATAATTGAGAATAAAAAGAGCTTATGCTTTTGGAAGAAACCTTTGCTTTCTGTTGCCAAACAGATCCAAGCGACTGAGCAGCTAAAGATAATTTCTAGAAGAGTCATGGAGGCTGTGAAATGAGAGAAGTGCTAGTTTCTACTTTGATTTTTCCATTGCAGGGAACTTGAGGGGAAAAGTAGGTGAGTTGAGGGAATCATGAAAAGTCACAACCTTGAATTCGATGGGTGGTTCCGGGAGACCTGCGGACACCCACCGGTGCTGAAGGTCTCTGGGAGAATGGCCACAGGAAAGAAGCGTCCCCTGAAAGAATTCACTTGACTGTGCTTAGAGTAAAACTCCTGGAGGTCCATTTATCAGGAGGGATGGAGAAGCCTTTTTTCTGCTTTTAATTTAAGAATTTGGAAGCCCAGCTGGGCTGGGAAAGACAAAACCGCTGACACCGTTGGAAGGAACAGAAGGAGGTTGGGAGAGGTTGATTGCTGCCTTTCTGTACCCGTGGGGTTTTCGTCTTAGTAATTGAGTGTTTGCATCCCGAAGCTTCCTTTTCTTTAACCACTGCAGCGGGAGTGTGCAGATTCAGAAACACCCCTCATTTAGAAGGAAATCAGAGTGATTCTCCAGTCACGGCAGTAATTGCTTCCCAGTCTCCTAACTACCTTCATAATCCACAGAGGGTTTTTTTTTTATTTAAAGTTTCTCCTATTCTGTCTTGTGTCAGTCACCTTTCTTTTCCATCTCCTGGTCTGTGCCTCCCTGGGTAAATACTGAATCCATGTGCCTCCCCTGGGTAAATACTGAATCCAGCCTGGACACCTTCCCAAGGCGGAAGGACCATGTTTCAGGGCAGTGGGATCAGGTGTGGAGTTGGCTGTCTCTCTGCAAGTCTGCTCTGTGAATTTTTAGAGCCTGGAGCTGCTGTCTTGCATTTGCTTGATTCTGAGGCAGCCTTTATCCACTCAGGGACTGACCGCTTTTCCTCGTGACTCTACTCGTATTCATTCCGCCCACACCATTTGCAGGGTGTCTGCTTTCGCCCAGCTCTACCCAGGTATTGACGGCAGAGCAGCCAGATCAGACCAAAGTTGCTCAGTCTTGCAAGAGAGAAACATGATCTCCCACTGATAATTGCTCAGAAGGGTAATGGATGCTGTCATAGAGGAGCAGAGGAGGAGCGTGCCCTGGGAGCCGGGGCCTGGCACGGTGTGACAGCATCTCCTAGGCAGGTACAGCAAAGCTTCAGAGACAGGAAGTTGCTGCCCAGTCATTAAGGATAGATCAAAATGAGCACAGGTGCAGGGTGATCACAGCACTACCCAGAAGGAACGGTGTTTTCAGAAGCAGAGCTGCTGTGTGGCTGAAGCAGAGTGTGCACATGTGCAGGTGTAGGCGGGAAGGTGTCGCACTGCTGGGTTGCATTGAGGCTGGCTGGAGAGGCCCTCCCTGCATGCACCAGTGAACGCCAGAGGAAGATCAGGAGAAAAGATGGGACCGTCTTCTACATCCCACAAGACCCCGTGCAGCTCTGTCCGATTTCCTGCTGGTTTCTCTCTAGAAACCCAGCAGATTCTCAGTCTGGGCACTCTTTGGTTCCTCTTGTAGGATACTATCAAATACCACTTATCCAAGTTGTTCTTCCACGAATTCTATTCCTTGAGTTCTTCTTGTGCCTTTTGTAATCCATGTGCTGCTGACAGCCCAGCTTTTATGGAAGGTCTTTTAGGAGAGCACCTTGGTAGTTGTTTTTTTTTTTTTTTTTTTTCCCCCGGAACTGAGGATTGAACTCAGGCTCTTGAGCTTGCCAGACAAGTGCTTATTTTACTAAGCTATTTCACTGGCCCCAAGGAGAGCACCTTAGGAGGGGCTGAGAAGTCCAGAGAATTCCTAAAGACTGCTCAATTCTCTGCTAGCTCATTGTAAGTTGTAAGAGAAGACCAAGAATGTATAGTCACTTTTAACCATGAACTCAAGAAATATCAAACAACGCCTGTGTTCACAAGTATACATGAATTCCTTATACATCTGGGTCTCAGGATACATTAGTTGAGCGGTGTTAGCTGTCCCATCCTCGGGAGTTCAAGCCATGGTTTCCACTCATGACCTTTGGAAGGGAAAGTCTTCTGATCTCCAGGATGGCTCCCCACCATCTCTACCACTGGTGACCAAATAGAGGGTGGATACCAGGCCTCCTCAGGCCAGTCAGTCCCTGGGCTAACCAGCAGCAAATGACAATGCTTCTCTTAAACAAAGGTACTCAGGCTGGAGCAGCCTTAGTAGGCTGTGCAAATCTTTGAGCAAAGTTTGGGACCTAGCCATGTGGAAGCCACAGTTGGAGAAGGTAAGATTCACAGTAGACAATGCTGATACACGTAGAGGGAGTGTTGTCTAAAAGACCAGGGGCTCAGCCTGTCCTCTCTCATGAGAGAGATAGAGATAGTGTTTGATTTCATTTGGCTCTGAATGACTTCACAAGACTCAGCCTTAATTTCCAGGAGGCCCACTGTTATGGTTTGTACCTAAATGTCCCCCCACAAACCTCATGAGCTCGTAGTTGAAGCTTTTCAGACATGCCTGATCTAAGGTATATGAATATGGATTAAGGTTGTGTGATAACTAGTTTAGCTTCCTAACTGGATTAGCATAGCTCTGGGTGTGGCTGAGTGAATTTATTGAAGAGGAAAGCCCTACTTTGAGGTCGGTGGCACTAACCAATAGGCTTACAGCTTGGATAGAATGTAAAGGGACAGGAAGCAGACAGACTCACTGCTTCTTCCTGCCTCCTGTGTGCCCTGCCGTGGACTGTTTCTCTTCTGCCACACTATCATAGTTTTGAGTTTTGCAAGGGGAACAATCCAATATAGGACACATATGTTATAAGCTTATTTATACTAGCCATCCAGAGAATCATATGCAAGAGATAAGAGAGTACAGGAAATCTTTCCACACACTAAAGGCCAAAATTCCAGCTGAGGCCCTGGTTCCCACAATGGGTCTTGCATGAGTCCAGTTAATGATCTGGAACTCATAACAGTGTATCCCACAAGTCCAACTGGTGGCCTAGAGCACAGGACAGTATGTCAGACAGGCCTGCTGCACAGATGTGCACTGGAAAGGTCCAAAAATCAGTGGTAGAAGCTGGAAAACCTATGCCAGGCTATGGGATCCGCACCGGAGCGCGGAAGCCATGCTCAGTGTAAGAACCAGAGCTCCCCTGAAAAGTACCACAGCCATCCTCAGCAACAGTAAGGTTACAAGCTCCTCCAATAATGAAGAAAGTTGAGTTCCCATCAGGAAAGCCAACCTGACAAGCTTCTTATGAGATGGAGCAGTGCACCATCTTCCCCTCTGGAGCAGGAAGTCATGCTCAGAGTGAGGACCAGAGCTCTGCCAAAGTGAACCATAGCTGTTCCCAATCAGAGCAAGGTCGTGAGCTCCTTGGCAATGAGAGTGGCCGAGTTCATGAGGAAAGCCAGGAGAACAAGCTCGTCCAAGAGAACCAACAGCTCCCAATGCTTTTCCAGCAGCTCCCCATAGCCTCTCTTCTTCTCCTCTGGTTCTGCCTCGCATGCTGCTGGCAACAGTCCTCAGTGGGCCTCCCACACCTGGCACCACGCTGATTCAGTTCAGCTGGGTGTTACAAGTTGCCCACCAGTTGTCAATCCACTACACACACCCCTGTGCTATGCCAGCCTGCTTTGGAGCTAGCTGACTATGGACTGAAGCCTCTTTGTACTATGAACAAAAATACCTACCACCTCTGCCTTTCAGTGAGGCCTCTGTGTTCTAGAAGAAACCTTTTCTTTAACTTGAGCTCACTTGCGTATATTGCAAGCAGTTATAAAGTAGTCCATGTCAAGTATTCATGAAATCGTAGAAAATGTACAAAGTCTGCTAAAAAAGAATGTATCCATACTTTAGGAAAAGCTTGTATAAATATTTTAATACACACCAGACACTGAAATCCAATAAATTGACTGCTTTGTCCACATGAATGTTAGGATTTTTGTGATGTTTCAATAAATTTAGTATTAAAATATTTATACAATTTTTTTCTTTTTCTGAAGAGTGTATACATTTTTTGGCAGACATCGTATGCTCCATACTTCAGGCCCATAGGAGGATTAGGAAGATGGGAGAAAGGTTCAGAAAAGGCAGATTTGTGCAGATCCTGTGGAGTATATGTAGGTATGGTTTCTAGGGCTTCTGTGATTCTAACGTTAGTGTCTTTATTGGAAAGACTTAGAGTGGTACAGGGACTCTGGATTTAGCTGCTATAACAAAGGGACCTTGTCATACATTAGTTAGCATTAGATGAAGATCATAGCTTAACCATTTGACTGCTAAGGAGCACTCTTCGCATTATGGAATAACATAAGAAGAGCGCGATAGCGCTCCTTAGCAGTCAAACGGTTAAATTAAGTGTCTTAAACATGTTTTCCCATGGAATACCTCATATTGAGCTCTAGGCCAACAGAGAGCTCTACCCTCATCAGGGTTGTCAGAGCTGTTTGAGTATTATTATTATTTTCCAGACCTCACAAAGAAAGGAAGAAGGACAAGACTAGGATGGGCTGGGCAGCCCCATCTTGAAGGAGGAAATTATACGTGTCACTTCTGCTTATGGTTCAGTGGCCTGAATGTAATCGGATGACCACACCTAGCTGCAAAGGAGACTGAGAAATACTCTCTTTCTTACAATGGGTTCTTCTTTGCCCTACCTGAGCTTAAGAATTGATATTATGACAAGGCAGAAAGGAAGAAGGGATGGATACCGGAAATTAATTAGCTCCAGTCTCTGTTACAAATGTTTTTGAACTGAGCCAACAGTTATAAGGTTACTTTATGTCAATAACATGTCACAGACATTTAGAGGAACTGTCACTGCCTTGAGTGGCATTAATTTACATAGCCTGAGAGAGAACGCTTGGTGTGTGCTTTGCTTTCGAGTGCTCTCACAGAGCTGAACGCTCTGCAGCACCAACAGAAGGAAGCTGGTTTAGGTGCCAGGGGTATGTATGGTATTGGCTGTCCTCTCCCTCACCCCAAGAGCCAAGCTCAAGAGGCTTCATGTTATTGGTTTATTCTTTTATGGGCTCCTTTGTCATAAAGTTCTTCTGACCCTGGGAGAATCCAGCTTTTATCCTGTTTTCAGAGTATGACCAAGGTTACAGTTATTCTTCCAGATGAAAGGAATCTGACTCTGGCTTTGTTTTTTCTTGAAGAGGTCAGTCGGCCTCCAATTTGGGTCACTTTACATCTGAAGGAAATCTCCAAGGATGGATGCTCTGCTCTTACTAGCTGATTTTTCAGCTACCTTTCCCATATGGCTCAGAAATTTTTCATATGGATTTTTCCCTCAAACTCACTTTGATCTGCCAGTGTCTGCTTGTTTCCCTTGTGGAAATACACTGTTTGGGAAAAAGAGACTGTTGTTTCCTTCTTTATACAGGCCTCTCTTTTTCTACAGTCCTGTGACGTCTGTCTTTCTCTCAGCCTAAGTGTGACAGTCTTCAAGTATGTCCACAGATTCTTTGTCATGCCTCTCTTTGAGAAATAGGACCTATGTTGCTTTTCCTGGGAACTGGCCCAGCTTTTGTGATGTTGGACCAATAGAGTATGGCAGAGTGATACATGTGGCTTCTGTGCCTAGGATGTAAAAGAATATACAGCTTCTTCCTTACTCTCTTGAGTTGCCTCTTTCCAGAGCTTTAGCCACCAGGTACACATGGTGCCCTGTGGCTGCCATCTTGTGATGAAGTCCAAACTAGCTACACAAGGAGATCACAGAGCGGGGCCTGAGGTGGCCAACTTTTAGCTATTTTAGCAACTTGTGAGTCCCCAAACCAAATGGCCACTGCCTTCCAGAATTTTTAAACAATAGAAACTGTGAGAGATGAAACCTGAGAGAACTCTGTTTTCTCTGTACCAGCCCCATGCTAGATGTGCAGATTATGTGCAAGAAGGTTAGGAGAAAAAACACCCACCTCATGAATTTGAAGAGCAAGCCAATTTGGCAAGACCTCCCCTTCCTTTTAACAACTCTGTTAGCATATTCATGAGACAATATGTAAAGAACTTGGGCTCTGGATGGAGCTAGATGGCATCTCTACAGATTTGTAGCTCTGTGTCTTTAAGCTGCTTACTTCACTGCTCAGTGCCTCTTCAATGCAGAAGCAACCAGGTCTGCTTCTAGGATAACTGGGATGAAAAGTAAGAGAAGGCTGTAGGGCACTCAGGAGGCATCTGTAAGTGTGGGTGCCATCCCAGAGGGACAAAAGTTCCTCAGTGTAGCCACAACTATCACAGTATTGATCTGAGCCTTTTTGTCCTTGGAGAAATGTTAGGCATCAAATAATCAGGTGAGTTCTCTTGGGTATTCGTATCTCTGATGACCAACAAGGCTCTCTCCTTTCTGTTTGCCAAGCAAGGAGCCAGGGCTCAGGCTTGGTTACATCCACCATTTTGCTTTCTAGCCATTAAAAAGTAGACACTAGGCCAGCAAAAAAGCTCAGTGGTCTAAAGCACCTCTTTAGGCAAGCAGAGGGACTGTGATTCCATCCCTGGCACCACATACCACACCAGCCACACACACACACACACACACACACACACACACACGTGGATACTAGTGGAACATTTCAGAATGTGAGTATTCAGTGCAGCTGCGGGTAGAATACCCTCTTTCTACAAGACAAAGATGGTCAGGAGAACCTTTTGTTGTCCACAGTGCCACCACAATGACCTCCAGAGAGACCCTCAGAGAAACTGTATTGATAACCCAGAGATGCATCTCACATTAACTTTGGTTCATCCAGTAGGTGTTCTTGAGGTCGGGTACTTGAGATGTTCCTGAACAAGAGGACCCTACAGTGTATGGTTCTCTCCATGTCTGAAGACCAGCATCGACTTGAAAATTACTTTCCTCATGCTATACACAATGCTCAACATCCATGACTGAAAAGAGGAGAGGTTTATTTGACTCACTTTTGCAGGGCATGAATGGTTGGCTCTAAGGCAGGAAGAGTATGGTAGATGGATCTGGGGGAGGCCAGCAAGCAAGAGCGAAGGGAGGAGTGAGGGAGTGGACTCATGCCCCTGAAGGCCACACACCCAGGGGCCACATCTTCTGACCAGCAGAGCACATGCAGCTCCCAACACTTCGCAGGCTTAATCTACTGATGTGGATAGCACCCCTGTGAGCCAGTCACCTTCCGAAAACCTGACCTCTGAGCATAGGAGGCTTTGGGAAGATTTTCTAGTTCTAAACCATAATAAAAACCAAATGTGAATCTTGAGTAATGTGACAGAAATGACTTTGTTAGGAAGAATAAAGAGTTAGCTTCTCATTGAAAGGCCAATCGCTTAGAGGGGCATTTGTGAGGTAGGATCTAGAAGAAAAGGAAGAAAAAAGTCTCTGGAATTGCTTTTCCATCTTAGATAATCACACTTTAAGACATTTGGAAAAGACGAGTCACCTCAAATTAATTTATGGCGTGTTTTTGATTAGAATTGCAAAACTCTCACAGTTGGAAGGTGTTAAAATACGATTTCACATCATATTTAATACATACTATATTTAAAGCTGGGCTATGAATTGAAACACGAAGCAAAGATTAGAAGGTGCTACACCAATTTGCTGAATTCTAAACTAATCTTGGTTCTGCCATTGTCATTTTTGTTTGTGCCATAGTTAATTACTGAATTTCATTAGTAGCTTGAATTTGAAACATACCATGAATTTTCAGAATTACTGCAACAGAACAGGCCTAAAGCATTGAATACCCCCGCTGGGCTGGAACTGAAAAGCAGGGGTCTGAGTCCCTAGTTGTGTCCAGGCTGGTTGTGTGCTGGAAGCATGGCATGGTGCCCTTGGTGCCCATGGCCCTGGGGCTGGGGTGGGTCCTGTTCTTTGGTCAACGCTTGGCTCCTAATCTAGTAAGGCCCACTTGATTCTGTATGACATTCATTTACGTCCTTGGTGAACAGATCCTGAAAATTAGAAAGGGTGGTGAGAGCCTGTGTGGGAAGGTGTTGGGAGAAGACCATATGGGCAGCTGAAAGGGTTGTTTGGGGGCAGAAGTTACCTCAGAGAATAGTTAGTCGTAGGGATCTGTAAGTCGTAGTGAGAGAAGCGGGAGGAGAGAGATGGGGCGTTTGACGATGTTGTTATTGAGCTTACAAGTGCTGGGATTTATTAGATGTAGTCATATTTAACAAATTGCTTTGTGGAGTTAGGCCTGCGAAACAATGAGCCATCACTTCAAAAATACCAGTAGTGCTATGATGGAGGAGCAGTATACCAACTCTTTCCATTGTACAGCGGAGAAAACAGAAGCCCAGAAAGTGATATAACTGGCCTCAGGTCTTCATTCAGCTTGGAAACAGCAAACTGCAATGGGAGCCCTCAGCCTTTTTTCTACCCTACTTAACATGAGAGGAAGAAAATCACTAAGGCTTAGTAACTAGGATGAGTTTGCATAGCACTGCGTACTATATACTACTGGGTATTGGCCTGCTGTCCACTAGGCTGTTGGACATACACGTCTCAAAATTGCAGATGCAGAAAGGGAGGGAGGGAAAAGACAGAAGGAGGGAGGATGATACAGACAGACAGACAACAGAATGTGTGTGTATAAGACACCTTATTTTCTGCCAAATGGAGGCAGCAAACTAATTCTGTATTCTAGTCTGAGAACCACTATAGAATTGGGTGACAGTCCATAATTACATTGCTTTGTTCCGGATTTGTAAACAGCCTTATTGAGATATCTAGCACATGGTTCACTCAGAGAGTAACAGTGCATAACTCAGTCTTTCTTAGTGTTAAACTGACCTCACCACTACCTAATTTTAGGGCGTTTGTCACTCCACACCCTGCATCCTGCACTGTCCCTGGACAAACCACCATTCAAGCCTCTGTCTCTGTAGATTTGCCTGTGCTTGGCATTGCAAGGGAACACCGTCATGCAGCATGTTGTCTTTTGTGACTGCCTGCTTTCTCTTGGTGCAGTGCTGTCAACATTTATGTAAGCCACAGGAGGGGCCCGTTCTTTACTGCCCTTTATTGCCTCGTAATATTCCATTGTATGAGTAGACTGCATTTTGCCTATATCCCAGTTAAAGAACATTTGAGATGCTTACGCTTTTTAGCCTTATAAATGATACTGCAGTTAACACTTGTGTACAAGCTTTTGTATGGGAAGGGAAGGGAAATGTGTGCTCCTTTTGCTGTTGAGTACTTGAGCCTAGAATTGCTGCTTCAAGGAGTAACTCTGTGTTTAATTTTTCCTTAAGAAACTTCCAGACTTTTCTAAAATGCCTAGCTTAGTTTACATTCCCCACCAACAGTGCAAAGAGTGTTCTGATTTCCCCATGTCCACAACTACCCTCCTTCCCATTTGTCCTGTTTTAGTACAGCCATTCTGTGGAGGACACCTGGCCCTGTTTCCATGTATTGATGTGCACAGAGCTTGGATGGGACTTCTCCTTATCCCTTCAGGTGGCCTTCAGCAATGCATATCATTCCACCAAGGTGCTGCTGGTAGTCTGTGAAGGTCACAGGCAGTGTTTCCGCCGCCATTGTTCCCATGTGTGAGCTGAGAGGAGGCAGGATGAAGAGCTGGAGATAGAGGCTGTGACTTCCTGGGGCTTGAAAGATTGCACCTCAGAACTGAAGCACTGGCCCCCAAACGTTAGATGCTGTCTCAGTGGTGCTACACAGATTACTATCTGCATAGCCTTCTCTCGCATGCCGCAGAGGTGATCTCAGCCCTCCTCGCTAGCCCAGCTCCCGGCGCTCACCTACTGCCTACCGTTCTCACAGTCACTCATCCTCAATGAATGAATAAAACCTGGGTTTCGCCCAAGGTTGAGGCCTTTTGCTCCAGTTAGCCACCATCATGGCTGGACTTAGGACCCGTTCACGCTCCGTAACTACAAATATGCCTTAGTGTCTTTATTCTCGCCATGGGTTGCACTGGAAGTGGTATGTTGGAATGAACTTACTAGAATTCCAATAACTTTTCATGGGACTACAAACATAAACTTCCTGGGCCATGACAAGGACCAGGAAGGGCTCTCTATGGTATGAAGTAGTGTCCCACTATGATTTTGACATAATGCTAAGTGACTAATGATGCAGAGCATCTTTTCATGTGCTTATTGTCCATGTGCATATTTTCTTTTGAAAAATTTCTATTCAGATTCGTTGTCTGTTTTTTTAACTGGGTTGTCTTTTTATTGTTCAGTTGTAAGGACTCTCTGTATATTCTTCAAACAAGTCCCTCATCAGATGCATGCTTTTCAGATATCTTCTCCCATCCTGGGGAGTCGCCTTTGCGTTCCTTTTCTTGACAATTATTGCTTACAGCGCAGAAGTTTAATTTTGATGAAATTGAATTTTTCCTTTTGTTGTGTGAGCTTTGGGAATCATATCCAATAAATTGTTGCCTAATGCAAGGTGACACAGATTTTTTCCTACTTTCTGTTTCCTCATTTTGGTTCTTACAGTTGAGTCTTGGATCCATTTGGGGCCTGGTTGTGTCCAGCATGAGTAAGGAGGCCATGCCTCTGCTGGCGGGTGTTCTGCTGCCTCTACACCCATATGAAGTGCTTTTTCTTCCTCCCTGGCATTCTTCTTTGTCTTTAATAAATACACTACACAGACTCCCTTAGCTATATTTCTGGTCTGGAGACAAATATACAAGTAGTGTGTGACAGTTCTTTCTTCTTGGGATT